>JAJJMC010033111.1:902929-966249 GCA_023531435.1 Papaver californicum | reverse complement strand
CCAATCAGGTGCCTGAACTATAGGTGTAGTAGTAAGTAGGGTCTTGATATTTCCCTTCCCGCCGGTGACCGTGTTCTTCATCCCATCGCTGCCGAAGAAGAAGACACAGCAACACTTTTAAGTGTTGCTGTTACGTTGCCTATAGTTTTGAGTTTCCTTTCCCTTTTCAATTGCCTTAGCCTTTTGCAACGGCTGAACCTTGTTCTGTAACACTTATAAACGCGTCTGTTCAGCTGTTGCACTATTATTCAACCTTGTAATTGATATTTTGAGCAATGAAAAGATCTTTTGAGCAAGTTTTCTTCTCCATGGGTTAAGTTTATTTACTGGGATGATGGAGGAGGTTTTTCTCTCAATTTTATGTGGTAAGTCTATTTTTAATTAATTATTTATAATTCTTTTATTATTATTTGCATGGATTTAAATTAGAAAAAAATGGTTTTTATTAAATAGTTGTGTTCTCTTTTGATGGGTCATGCTTAGTTAATTACTCTTGATGTCTCATGCTTAGGATTTACAATTATTCTTTTAGGAAACATATTTTTGGCAAACTTGAATTAAATTGTTAAAAAGAATTACATGATTAATCACATAGATTGTTAGAAATAACTGAACCTTGATTCCTAGTTTTCTCCATATTTTCTAAAAATATTCTCTAGTTTATTTTCCTGATTTTTATTAGTTTAGATTAAGTTTAATATTTTCTAAAATCATTACCTTCACAAGTTCGAGAATCGAACCTCTTTTTACCACTATATAAAATCACATCAATTTTTGGCGCCGCTGCCGGGGAAAATAGTCACTCTCGAGACCGTGTCAGCAATGACAACTCTGAAGGATTTGTGGAATCCAACCAGGACCTTACGTCCATCTTGCATCAAGTTAGCCGCTACTGAAGCGAGCTACGAACTGAAACCCAAAATCATCCAGATGCTTCCATTATTCTTAGGAAAAGAGAACGAGAATTCCTATTTTCATGTTAGGGAGTTCGAGGAAATATGTAGCACAATCAGGATTAGAGACTTGAATGACGAGTCTATTAAACTTAGACTATTTCCCTTTTCACTAAGAGATAGAGCCAAGTCATGGTGGTATAGCTTGGCCCCTCAGTCGATTGAGACCTATGCCCAACTTACTTCATGTTTTATTCAGAAATTCTTCCCTAAGAACAGAATATCCTCAATTAGGCAGAAAATTTTCACGTTTTCTCAGCAAGAGGGAGAGTCTCTGTATGTTTATGTAGAAAGGTTCAACGACTTAGTGTCCCAATGCCCAGACCACGGTTTAGATGAGTTAAGTCTAGTTCAGATTCTCTATGAGGGTTTGGATTATGCGACTGTAACCTTGGTTGAGTCCTTGTCAATCGGAGAAGTCGACAGTAAGACTCCTGCTGAGGCGATGCAATTTCTGAGTGACATCACCGAGAAAACACATCAGTGGGAGAGCAATAGAAATCCCAACCCATTAGAATCCTTATCTAGAAGGCTAGAACTGGTCGAAATGAATCAAGTTAGTAGTTTAGAGCCCAACCCATTCGACGAGCAGGCTTTTGCTCCTTATAATAACACTAGCTTTGATAACCATAGAAAGTTCGACCCATATTCGGAATCTTATAACCTTGGCCTGAGTGACCACCCGAACCTTTCCTGGTCGAAAGGCCAGGCTCAAGGTCAGTTTAGTAATGCTAAAGGTCCTCCAGGTTTCAGTTATACGAATTTGGTCGGTCCAACTCAGCCCAGCAATGATGAAAAGTATGAGCAGAGGTTCCAAAGCCTACAAAAAGCTGTGTCTAGCATCCAGACCTCAATTAGTGACATTGCTACGGCTTTAAGAGAAAGAGAGCCTGGTAGGTTTCCGACCCAGCCCCAACCCAATCCAAGAGGCATCAATGAAATGGCGACAGGTGAGAAATCATCCAGTCACGTGAATGCAGTCACGACCCTTAGGAATGGTAAATTGGTGGACAACAGGGTAACTGGGCCTGATAGTGGACATACTGTAGTTCACCCTGACCCAATAGCCGAAGAGACTGATAAAGTCTCTGATGAGCCTGAGGAAACCCCTCGGGCCACCGATTTTATGCCTAGAGCCCCTTATCCAAGATTGTTAGCACCTACTAGGAAGGACCCCAACTTAGAAACTGTCAACATGGTAGAGACCCTAGTTCAGAAGACATTACCAAACACTTTGATAGAAGACCCATTAGAGAAATGTCAAGCCCACTTTGGATTGGATTTTCATGAGTTGGACTTTAAGCATGACCCACCAGATACCCTGATAAGTAGTGAGTTAGGCCCATCAGAAGAGGAGTCCAAACAGTCTAGTGAGTTGGAGCTTAGGCCCAACCCATTAGAAGATCCATTAGAAAAATGCCTAACCAACTACAGATTTAATGGTAATAATGATAGGGTTATTGATGAGGTGCGTACTTTGTTAGGCTTTGCACCACCGGATTGTAATTTAGAAGAAGCAGTTGACTATTTTCGAGAATCTGACGATCCGGAAATGAGGGAATTGTTATTAGTCTATCTAGAGACACTGAAAACTCTAAGTTTGGGGGTGACTATCATTCTCCATGTGCTATACCATTAACTCTTAAGAAGGTCCCTAGCTTGGGACCTGACATAGGCACCGCTGCAATTTTACGAGATCATCCTCCAGTTAGATTTACCGATCCTCAGTTGTAATTTTAAGAAAGTCCTATTAAGTTTGTTATCATGTTCTAATTATTTTCTATAACAATTTCTCTTGGTCTTATTTCTTGCTTAATCATGATAATAATTTCTTCATATGTCCTATGATGCTTAATCAATTGTTTCAAATACTCTTCTTAGATAATAGCATTCTATGGAGAAGATAATTGTTAATCCTTTGAGAAAATTAATTGAACTAAAACAATTTATTTTCCAATACGTAATTATTGTGTCCGAAATCATCTTGTGCAATATTTTGAGAAAACTATAGAAAATAGTTACAAACATCTAGTTTGCATAGTAGTGATGAAATCTCGAATCCTAGACTTTCTTTCGTTTGTATTTCATTTTTAATATTTTAATCATTTTAAATTTTATAATAAAATCACCAAAGCAATTTTGTTATTAGCACATTAGTTAATTAAAAGTTAGAAATAGTAACTTCAAAATCCTTGCGGAATGAACCGCACTTGCATATTGTTTCATCGACATCCATGCTCTTACGGTATAAATAAATATCTCACTAAAATTCATCGGGGCAAATACCAAGAGCTACCTGATGTGTTGTAGAAGTGGTAAATAATATTCGTTCAAGACTTGTGAAGATTTTGTTTTAAATTTAAATTCTAAGACTAAAAATAGTGATACTCAAACAAAGTTGATTTCAAGATTAGGAGAATATTGAGGCTAAGATTATATTATTTACCAATTTCCAAAGTGATTTAATTCAATAATTATAATTATGCAATTCATACATTCAGTTTGATTCTAAGATATTGCCAATATTAGATTTTCAAAACATCAATTGTAAATCACAAGTATGAAACACCAAAAGTCCTAGAATAAGCATGCATCATCAAGAGAAAACACAACTAATTAACAAAAATCATTTAATCAATTTCAATTCAATGCAAATAATCATAAAAAATTGCACAAATTAAATAGATAAGAAATACCATTTTTTCATTGGAAAAATAGCTTCCTTTGTCGCCTCGGCAATGAGGTTTAGCTCATCACGTTGAAAATGCTCTCAAAAGATTTATTCATAGCCCAAAAAATGTTTACAAAGGTGAAAAAAAAAAAATAAAAGCACAGCGAGTTTGCAACGGTATATGGGCATTACAAACTCGTTGTTACAAAGCAAATGTTGTAGAATGAAGATATCAGTTGTTAATGGACTGTTACAACACCTATTGCAACGGTTTTTTCATCTTCTTCCTTCTTTCTTCGCTGAGTTGCAGCAATGGCTTCTGAGAATATATTTTTTGTGTTTCTGGCCTCTGCAAGCCCCCTTTTTCCTTCTATTCGACCCCCCTATTGATACTAAACACCCAAAAGCTCAAATCCTTTCTCAAACATCTTTTCATCAATGTAATCTTGATAATCATCTCTCGGTAATAAATCCCTTTTCTCACAAGCAAGGCTGTACCATACCGGATTTCGGTTTATACCGGTCGAGAGCGATATACTGGTACGCCGGTATACCGGGGAAATTTCGGTTTACATACCGGCGAAATATCGGTCTATATATTTTATACCTATAATTTTATAAAAAAAATACTAGCTCACATTTTATTCATCAGAAATAATTTATATTCTATACTGAATCAAAGCCTTTAAACAAGTATTGGGGACGTGATTTGAATCGACGGGTTATGAACATAATAGCTAGTACAGTAAATCGAATGAAAATTCCAGTACAGTTTATCAACATAACTCAAATTCCAGAGTATAGAATTGATGGACATGCAACAAATTAGACTGAATTTGGTGGAGAAGTTGTAACAGAAGAACAAAAATCAAAGCCAAAACACCTCACAGACTGCATAAGTTGGTGTTTACCGGGCGTGCCGGATACATGAAACCAACTAATACCGGGTGTGTCTGTATCACAAACTCAAAAAGTGCACCAACTAGTGGTCCGTCAGGTCATCCAGTGTACTTGCTCCTACATTCTAATTCTGCTAGTTAAAACAAGGTCCCTGTAATACCAAACAATGTATTCAATCCTCAATGATTGATTAAACAGACATCGCTACACTTGAAACACTAATTCTGAAATGAAAAAAGCTTTCAAGAAACGAAACATGTAATCCAAAAACTTAGAACCCAAATGTTGTTTTAGCAAAGAGAGTTACAAATGATCATTAAATTAGCCTACCAGACATGATAGCTAAATGGAAAGATACTCATTGATCCAAATTCATATAGAAGTTATAATTGAAATCTAATTCTTGAGCATGCCAAAATTGTTGAGTCTAAAATTCAATGAAGTACCTAAAGTCAAAGTTGCCAGTTTTGGTGCAGTGTTGAGATTGTTATTTTTAGCATATTCTTGCCAAACAGAAGTTGGACAGTAACTTGACTGCATTAGTTTTAAGGGTACCTGAATACCAATCGAATCTAATACGAAATCTGAGCTGGGAGATGGCAGTACCTGATTTTCGTTGACCTTGCACACACTTACAGTTGCTTCTAGTTATAGTATTGAACTATCCCCAATATCTGATTTTAACTCTAATTGGCTGTGTAACAAAGACACTTTGTTTTTGAAAATTTCTCCGTGCAAATGTGTATGACTATTGGCTCTAGTTTAGTACCTTCATCATGTAGTTTTCAACAAGCCATGCTACATGTGTGTTGAATCCACCAAACGAAGTTCCCTTCCGATAACCAGGTAGTCAAAAATGTGCCAAGTCAACAAGAATTATACTGTTGCAAGAAGTTTCACTGTTCTTACTAAGGAATTCTCATCTTAAGATATCACAAGAAGTTTCACTGTGCCAAGTCAACAAAATCAGTAATATCATTTTGATTGAAATCAAAATTAAAAGCCTTAATTCATAAAAAGTACCCAATTTAAAAAAGTAACCCTAACTTGAGTTTCCCAAACCACTTCAAGATCTGATTTCAATATGGATAAATGGGTATTCAATCTCTAACAATGAACTAGAAACCTAATTTGAAATTACCCAAATCAAATCATACGAAATAAAGCTAGAATGAATATGAGAATCAGTTTCACAATAAAAATCAAACAAGATTACTTGAACTATAGTTATCTAGGTTTGAGTTTAATACATACCTTAAGAGATGGAGGAAGAGATGGATGGAGGCGCTGAAGAAGGATGGAGATGGAGGCGCTGAACGAAGAAGAAGATGCAGAGATGAACCCAGGTCCCAGACAGAAACGAAGAAGAAGATGCAGAGAGAGGATCATATTTGTTTTTTCACCCATTCACGCAAATATCAGCCGTAGGATCAAATTTGTTTTTCCATCTGACGGCCAATAATACGTACCGGATAATATCGGGTAATACCGTGTAATACCGGTTTTTAACCGTACCGGCCGGTTTTCTCGGTAAAATATCGTTTCGGCTGTAAACTTAGTTTCGTACCGCTCACCGGCCGGTACGTACTGCACTGCTCACAAGACAATTTGTTTCCTTTGTAAGAGTTATTCCTGATTTTGTTTCCTTTTTAAGGGCTCGAGATTAATATGATGTTACTCGAGCATAATATGTTTGCGTGATCAGACTCGAGAATATTTTTTTCTCCATAAAATCCCGAGTGATGAAATCTTCCATGAATATTCTGTTTCATTTTCTCGTCATTACCTTTGGTTTATTTGGTGTGTGTACAACTCCTATTGATAAGGAAATAGTATATCTTGTCCTTAAAACGTGAAAACACCCTAAAAATATTATTTGATATCTTCACGGGATCGGATATTTGAGAGATTAACTTTTCCCGCCAATTTTTTCATTTCAAATTTTTTTGAGGAGGAGGAGGTGCCCTTATCCAAGGCATGTGTGCTTTTATCACTTTTGGGTGCCTTTAACACTTTTTCGAGCCAATTTTTTTAAAAAATGTTTATTTTCCAAAAACACCTACAAATACGTAAAGTAACACAATTAGTATAAAATTGAGCATTATCAATACAGAGAATTGAGACAAATCAGACACAGAAATGTGTCTATCTCTACCAAGCCAAGAGAAGTATTCACAAAAAGATATATGTTTCTGGGGAGGGATAAGTTCTACCAGAAGCTTATGTACGATTATTTCAATGTCAATAATTGTGTGTGCTCTGATCAAGATATCCAACGTCGATTCCGTAATGCCCCGATACTTGCTGATAAAGATTATTGAAGAGCTTTGTCAGGTACAACCTTATTTGAATTATCAGTTTGATGCGTTGAATATTAGAGGTCATAGTCTATAACAAAAGGTTATTTCGGCCATAAGGATTCTAGGTTACTGTCGTCCAGCGGATTCTAACGATGAGCGTCTTCGTATGGGTAAGTATCTTTCATTATTTTATGAAACTATGATTAACCATTTTGGTCCAACATATTTACCAAAACCAACCCAGGCAGATATTAGAGAAATATTAAAGCAAAACCATGATAGGGACTTTCCAGGAATGTTATGTAGTTTTGACTGCATTCATTGGGTGTGGCAGGGATATCATGCTTATTGGGCCGGTCAATATAATGGTCATTACCCGAAATCAACTGTTATTTTGGAAGTTTCCGCCACTTATGATTGTTGGATATGGCATGTTTTTTTTTGTTTGCCAGGTTCATAAAATGACATAAATTTTCTGCACAAATCGTCTCTTTGAAGACCTCGAGTATGGAATTATCCCCAACGTAAGTTTCAATATCAATGGGAATCAATACACTCTCAGGTATTATATTACGAATGGAATCTATCCTAAATGGTCTACTTTAATTCAAGCGTATTGTCAGCCTCTCGAAGGGGATGCGGGTCGCTCAATGAAGTATTTTAACATGCAAAAAATGGTTTTGAGGAAGGATGTGGAACGGTATTTTAGAATTCTGAAGCAGAAGTTCGATGTCATTTGTGGACCATACCGTGGTTTCAGTGTTCATGAAATGCATAAGACTATGCTGACATGCATAATTATATATAACATGATAATTTAGGAAACCCGACATCATATAAATTTGACTAACCACGCTAATGAAGATTAAGGCCTGAGGTTCTACCAGAAAGAGGGCTACCTGCAAGGAGCTATTCACAAATAACTAGTCACATTCAGAACCAAAATTTGTACGACAAGTTAGAACAAGATTTGACTGTAAATCTTTGAGACGAGTTTGGAAGATCGGGCGGGTGTACTTGAAGTTATGTTTGATCTATTTTGTTTTAAGCACTTTCAAAGTTAATTTCAAGTAATTTTTTGTTTTAAGTTTTTAATTTATATGCTAATTTCGAGTAATGAATAAACTAAATTCAAGTAATTTATTACAAGTTGTTGATTCATTAAGCAATTGTACTCGCTTAGAATTCCTTGCTCTAATGGCTAATAATTTCACTTGGACATTTCCTAACTCCATAACCAACCTCTCAACCAAGCCTACCAAATTATACATTGGCATGAAACCAATATCCGGTAAAATTCCAATCGGAATTGATAACCTTTTCAGCCTGAACGGATTAGACATGGAGGATTATTTGCTCACCGGAAGTATTCCATAGAAAATATTTCAGACATGATATTTGTGATAATGTCAGGAAATCAACTCTCTGGATAAATTCCTCCAAACATTTGCAATAAAAGTGATCAATTAGAGGGGATTTATATTTAACAAAATAGATTAGAAGGTCAAATTTCATTAAATCTCAGCAACTGACGTAAACTGACATTATTGAACCTTACCCAAAACCATCTTACCGGTTCTATAACAAAACCACTTATGGGTCTTTCTTCACTTTTGCTTATCCTGGCATTATCTACAAATTTCTTCACTGGTACTTTACCTTCAGAGGCCGATAATTTCAAAAAGATTTTCCACCTTCGCTTATCAGAGAATCAATTATGTGGTCAGATTCTAAGCTTTCTAGAGAAATATCTTTATTTAGAAACCCTTCATCTACAAGGTAATCTATTCGAAGGTTCCATTCTTCCATCCTTAAAAAAGTTTGAAGGGAATGTATGCCTTAGATGATTGAAGACTTATATTGAGAATGGTTTTAATGATTTTAAGTTTATTTCATTATAGAGACAAAGCTCTCAATATATATACCAGGGAGTTTACAATTGTTTGTTAGGGTGTTGTTACACATTGTTACATATTCAAGAACTGTAAAACATAAACGTAAGACTAGGAACATACAAAACAACTATGTTATTTTGTTTATACGAGAGGACTCTTTCAGCTCAGATTTGGTCTCTGAGGTGTTAATGTTGACATTCCCCTCAAGTTGAACTAGAGTTGGCAAATGTTCAACTTACTTCTTAAGTACTGAAACCTTTGTGCTGCCAACCCTTTTGTGAATATCTACCAATTGATCTTTCGAATAGATGAACTTAACTTGTAGGTCTTGACTAGCCACTTTCTCTCTGAAAAACTGGGTTAGCAGTCAAGTATGTCGCACCCAAGTTATCACACCGCAGTATTGGTGGTGCTATGTTGACCCCAGTTCTTTAAGCAATGATCATATCCAAATGATCTCAGAAGTAGCAATTGCAATACCCATATACTCCATGAAACCATATTTCTCCCAATATATATACAATACCCACTTTTGGAGCGACGATCATCCAGAAGTCCATCCCAATCAGCGTCTTAGTAAGCTTGTAAAGAGAAGTTATTTGTCTGTTTTATATGTAAACCATAGTTGATTGTATGTTTAAGATAACATAAAATCCTCTTTACCAGCTCCCAATGCTTTATGTACGATTCATGCATGTACTGACATGCTTTGTTGTCTGCTACCAAAATTTCTGGACGTGTTAGATGCAAGTACTGCAGTGCACCAACAATACTGCGATATAATGTCGGATCAGTGAACTTGGAAGAACCTTGTTTCATCAGCTTCATTTATGATGCAAGTGGAGTTGTAACTGGTTTGATTCCATCCAGTTTTGTACGCAGGAAAAAGTCAGGAATGTACTTATGTTGGTTGAGAACAGGCGTTCTTCCCTATAGTACAACCTCAATACCCAAAAGATAGGTCAAAGCCCTCATATCTTTGACAGAAAAAGCTACACTTAATTTACTGATAAGCTTATTTATCAAAAAACAAGATTGGAACCTGTGATTACAATGTCATCAACATAGATTAGGATATAGATAACATGTGTATAAGTACTCATAACAAAGAGTGAGTATTTTTAATAGAACCCTTGAACCCCAAGATGGAGTGATAAGCACTTAGGTGAGAAAACCAGACTCTAAGTGCTTGGTAAATTTGGATCTATGTATTCAGCAGGCTGCTTCATGTACACCTTCTCATCGAGAAATCTGATGGGATTTTAATATGATACCGCAAGTGCGCAGATATCGATTGGATACTATGTAAGTACGGGTCGTCCACGGAGACTAATTAATTACTACTTTTGATTTATTACTAAATTATGCTAAAATGATAAAATGATAAAATAAATAAATGGATTTAGAAAATATTAAACTAATAAGATAAACAAATAATCAAATTAAATGAAACTTGGGTTTTCGGATTCCACCAATTTAATTATATAAAACACCCATTCATCTCTAAAAATTATTCATATTATCACTCAAGATAATATCGAAATCAATCTCATGTCTCGGAATATATTATAATTACAATGATAATTACAACTTTTTTTGTACCAAAATAATATAATCTCCTTCGCTTATAAAAGATCAATATTCGAAGACTATTCAAAAATGATTAAAGTATGGAGTTGTTATTGAAGAGAAATTAATAAAACATTTAAACCCAAAAGAATAATTTAAACCCCAGTGTATTTCTTATAGAAAATAATTGGCTTCATCTTCAACCCCAATGGAGAGATTACTTTGTTACAAAGAAAAGAAAATAAAAAGAAAGAGAAATAAATATCTTAAACTAAAGTACTGTTTTTGAGGACTGGAAAAAATGAACTCCTCTCTTCATCTGCTTCCACCTCTATTTATATATTCTCTAATACCACACTATTAATTTCTCAATATCTTCATATCATTAATGTAGTATATTATATTTATGCATATATGTAAGAAAATATCCCTCACATGGCAACTATATGGATTTCTTAGCTAGCACTTTTATGTTCTTCCTTCTTTTGTTTATTTTCTTCCCTCTTTTGTTTATTTTCTTTATTTAACAAAATATCTCTAAATCTCCTTTTATTTTAATTAATATCTTGCAAATGATTTTGTTGTCTAGGTCCGATGCTTCACGGTGCAACGTACTATGCTGTATTTTCAAATATTACCAATGAAAGGTAGCCACACATGCATGCTACAATAGGAAGGAGCACTTTAACGTATTTGTTGTCATTTTCTTCATTTTACGGGCAAATTTCCATATTTTAGTCTGTCGAGCTTTTATTTAATAAAATCTGCAAAACATACAAAATAATGATGTTAGTAAAAAAAATAAGTTCCAGCAAATAGAAATAAGGTGGTAAAAATGGATAAATTATGTGCTTATCAAATACCCCCAAACTTATATTTTTCTAGTCCTCGAGCAAATCTAAAATGATTAACTAACCTAAAAATGAAATAAAAATCCTAACTCACTTTTGGAGGAATCGCGACTACTCTTAGCATGTGTAACAAGCCTTTAAACCCCTAGGTGGTCCTAGTGGACGAGTTTTGTCTCATGAGTGTTTACAAGAGGTATACCCACAAAACCTTTACTCCAAGTTTTAGCTACTTGTGAACGATTGAGGGTAGACACTAACATGCTATTTAATTGGCAACTAAATTCCTTGGCTATGGGAGGAATTATGTTGTTTTGAATCCAATTGTCGTACACGAGTTTGCACTCAAGCGTACTAAAATTCATATATAAGAAAAAAAACTCTACTCAGATAGTCGTACAATTGACCACGATACTTGGAATTTAACAAACCACAATCATATGAATAGATTAAAGAAAATTGATATGGAGATAGAAGTGTGCACATGTTGACTAAGGTGAACGGTATTTCCCAGAATATTTGTATGAACGTCATGCCAAGATGAACCCTAATGGATTGAGATACGCACTCACTGGTCTGAATCCTAATTCTAGTATCAACTCAACTGGTATATACAAGGGTCCCAGCGGTCAATTTATTTAATTATTATCTATTATTATTTTATTTTGTTTTTTTAGTTCTTTTTTATGAATGTATCGACAACATAAATAGATCTTTTGAATCCAAGCGCATGCTCCTTTTCAGCAGATTACATGATAGTTCCCATGGATCCTGCGTTCCACGCTTGCTTAGGCGACGGAGACAGGGAGAACATATACATATTGTTATCCAATTGTCAATACTAGGAAAAAAAAATTATTTGTCAAGTTCAATTAATAATGGGGTTTGATCTTAACCAATCTACTTCATCCTAGCGGCGACAATAAGACGATACTAGTGCCCCACAAAATCATTTATAGAAACACATAAAGTTGCAAAAATAAAAATAGAACGTGATATGGTGACGACTACGAGATATGGTGACGACTATCATGTTATTTCTAACACACTATGTCTTTTTTTTATGAATAGACCAATTAGTTGGGTCCCTCAACTCCTACAACCAAGAGGTTTGTTTCTATCTACTTAGAATGGTTATTGTCATCCTGAACTATTCATAAGTTTCTAGATTTTGGAGTTTTTGGTACAACTAACAATTTAAAAATTAAAAAAAAAATCTCCCTTACCCCCAAACCTAAACTGAACATAGTCCTTGATGTTCTAAAGATAAATGAATGAGAGCATGAACAAAGATTAATAATGATCATAGTAAAGAGATAGGGAAGGATATTACCAGCACCGTGTACCTGAAGCAATGGGTTGCCTCCCATAGAGTGTTAATTTTAAAGTCTTCAGCCATACCAAGAAAGGATTAGTCACAAACTCACAATTTACGAATCATATAATAATGATCGAAATAACTGTGGATCCTTGAAGTCAATCACATTTGACTTATACAATTGACCACAATGAAGTATATGAGAGTGGTGGTCATTCTTAGAAAAATGTATCGATTCTAATTTCCTAAAATATTCGGGTTTGGTTCCAAAATTTATGAATTGACACATTTGAAATCCATACGTTCCCATATTTGAAAGAAAAGTGTTTGGTGGGAAAGCAAAATCAATTACGGTATTATGGTCTGGGGAAACCACATCAACGGGATGATGGGTTTCTAACACCTGGATTTCATTTTGGACAAAATTATTTAGACAAGTAGTGTCTCTTATTCTAACCTTGTCCTCCATATTAGGTAAAAATTTATCGGTATTATCAAGGGAAAAATTGGAAAAACTATATTGGAAATTAAGTTCACTAGCAGCTGATCATTCTTCTTCGATTTCTCTAAAGGTCTCATGAATTTGTTCCCACACTAAGTCTCTCCTACAAAAAATTTCAGTCAACTGCTTGAGTGAATCTTCTAAAGAAAGGCTAGCATCATAAGAAGTGTTAGGTATCAACTGTTTAATTAAATCCTCCAAAGACGAAGAACACACATTATACTCATTACAATATTACTCATTTTCCGGTTCATATGACTTATGCGCATGCGAATAGTAATTGAGATCGCCATGGTCTGAACCATAATCTACAGAGGGTTGGTAATGGTCCCAAGTACTATCCACACTATGGTCATAGTAAGGATATTGTCCATTTTGAAACTCAGGTCGATATACATTGTATTGGTCCTCATAATACCAGTCCGATATTTTTATTTTTTATTACTGCACGTGCAAATGCAGGTTCGACTAAATTAGGTAAGTCCAGGTTACCTTAGCAAAATATACCTACAGTCAAAGATTGGTCAAAGGTACGAGGCTAAGGCTTGTTAAATTTTGGCTGGTAACTTCCATAAGGCCAACGACACGGGTTCAGCGTACTTTTCCACGAGTTTTTCTAAAATTCGGTAGTCTGACGATGAAATATGGTGTTTGCACATGTTTTTTTTTGTTTTTTTTTCAAAAAAGAAAATAAGATAAGATAACAACAATAAAAATAAACTAAAAAAAAGAAATTTTCTTAACCTAATTATTTACAAATCAAATCAAATTATAAAATCTAAGATATTTACTTACCTTTGTTAACAAATCTTGCTTTCCATTTTTAATTTCCAGCAAACTCCTCCAAGAATAAAATCTAGAAAATAAAAGGAAAGAAAAATAAATTACAAAATCTAAACTAATCCAATATATACAAAACTTAAAAGAAACTAAAAATAACAAATTAATAGTCCCCAGCAGCAGCGCCAAAAACCTTAATGGGATTTTACTATGATATCGCAAGTGTACGGCTATCGATTGGATAGTATGCAAGTACGGGTCATCCACGAAGACTAATTAATTGCTAATTTTGATTTACAATTAACATATGCTAAAAAGATAAAATAAATAAATGGATTTAGAAAATATTAAACTAATAAGATAAACAAATAACCAAATTAAAGGAAACTTGGGTTTTCGGATTCCACCAATTTAATTATATAAAACACCCATTCATCTCTAAAAATTATCCATATTATTATTCAAGATAATATCGAAACAAATCTCATGTCTCGGAATATATTATAGTTAAAATAATAATTACAACTTTTTTTGTACCAAAATAGTATAATCTCCTTTGCTTATAAAAGATCAATAGCCGAAGACTATTCAAAAACGATTAAAGTGTGAAGTTGTTATTGAAGAGAAATTAATAAAACATTTAAATCCAAAAGAATAATTTATTAGAGATTACTAGGATTTCTTATAGAAAATAATTGGCTTCATCTTCAACCCCAGTGGAGATATTACTCCATTACAAAGAAAATAAAATAAAATAAAAGATAAATAAATATCTTAAACTAAAGTACTGCTCTTGTGAACTGGAAAAATGAACTCCCCTCTTCATCTGCTTCCACCTCTATTTATATATTCTCCAATACCACACCATTAATTTCTCAAATCTTCATATCATTAATGTAATATATTACATTTATGCGTATATGTAAGAAAATATCCCTCACATGGAAAGTATATGGATTTCTTAGCTAGCACTTTTATGTTCTTCCTTCTTTTGTTTATTTTCTTCACTCTTTTGTTTATTTTCTTTATTTAACAAAATATTTGTAAATCTCCTTTTATTTTAATTAATATCTTGCAAATGATTTTGTTGTCTAGGATCTGATGTTTCACGGTGCAACGTACTATGCCGTATTTTCAAATATTACCAATGAAAGGTATCCACACATGCATGCTACAATAGGAATGAGCACTTCAACGTATTTGTTGTTATTTTCTCCATTTTATGGGCAATTTTTCATATTTTAGTTTGTCGAGCTTTTATTTAATAAAATCTGCAAAACATAAAAATTGATGATATTAATACAAAAATAAGTTCCAGCAAATATAAATAAGGTGGTAAAAATATATAAAGTATGCACTTATCAAACTCCATGTAGAAACGCATTTTGCACATCTAGTTGACGCAAGGGCCAGTTGTGCATGGTTGCAATGAAAAGCACTAGTCTTATTGTACAAGGTTTAACCACTTGGCTATATGTTTCACCATAATCAACACCTTCTTGTTAATAAATTTCCTTTGCGACTAACTTAGACTTATAATGATCCAAAGTTCCTTCAGACTTTTGCTTGACTCTAGATACCCACTTTGAGCCAATAACATTCATACCTTGCAAGCATGGGACCAAAGACCAAGTCTTATTTCAAATATGTGCATTGTACTCTTTATCCATAGACTTACGCCATTTTGGGTTTTCGCTTGCTTTGTTTTAGCATGTTGGAGCCATTATATCAGTTATCTCCAAGGGATGTTTAATGGTAGTGAGGCATAGTTTGTTGATTGGATTAAAATGCCTCTTCTTACTCGAGTGAACATTGGATGGGGTTGTTGTTGTGATGGTTGGTGAGAGATATTCTCAACTTCATTAACAGACTCTTGAGGGATTGATTGTTCTGGGTTAGTTGAAGCATTGGTATTTGATGTTGACTCTGTGATAGGAGAAATAGGTTCAACTGATACAGCTGGTGTTGAAACTGGTTGGGGCATTGGCTGTAAAGATGTAGAGAGCCTTCCTGTGAAGAGAGTTCTACGCATAAGTTTGGTAGAAGAACTTACCTTTGAGACCTTTTGCACATATCCATCATCGTGTTTGGCATCGAAGGGAATGAGTTTTTTTCAAACCTTACATGTCGAGAGATATAGAGCCTTTTTGTTGGGAGATGCTAATAGACACATTTTATGTGTCTTATTTGATCCCATATTTATATTAATAGTTCTCATTTATTTGTACTAATTTGGTTATTTTATAAGTTTGCAGGTATTTTTGAAGAACAAATAAATTATGAAAAATGGGATTAAAAAAATGTTAAAGGCACCTAGGATTTTAGATAAAGGCACCCATGGTTTGGATAAGGGCACCACCCTCTCAAAGTTCAAAATTAAAAATAGCGGGAATCTTCTTTCATTCATCTGCGTGAGTTGGCAAGCGTATTTTTGGAGAGATTCGAAGAGTTAAAACAAGATATTAGCTTGCCTTATTACTAAGAGTTTGAACAAATATGTAAAACACGTGACAACCAACGAAATCTCGCAAAGAATTGAACCAAATATTCTCGGGTTGGAAAGAAATATTCTGTGAGATGTTATACTTGAGTTAGATAAGGAAACATCATCTTCTCTCGTGTCTTAATACGGGAACAACATCAACAGATTGAAACAACAAGATACGCCGAGAAGTATGGAGAAAAAGAAAAATATTCGATGATCAATTGTTTCTCGATCTGCCGAGATTCATACCATTCAATGCAATATATTTTCGAGATTTAAGAGTGATTTATAATATAAATAGGGATCGAGGAAAAGCAATAGGGGGTGACTGGGAGAGGCAGTGATTGAAAAGAAAAATTCAAAGCGAAAAAAATCTTACTTCTGAGTTGCAGACGGAAACAAGAAAGAAGAAGAAGATAATACACTTCGGAACTGTCATTAATAGTGTTGCCTTTTCTTTTAAATTCAAAACTTCTGCAACAGTTTTTAAGCCTTTCCAACACAGTTCTGCTACAGTCCTTGCAACAGTTCGTGAACTTAAAGCAACAGAAAACCGTCCTTTTACAGCACAAACGAGCAGCCTTTTTATGCTCCATTTGTGGTTTGTCCTTCTTCTAATGTTGTTGTGTTGTGTAGTTTAATCATTAAGAGAATTAATGAAAATTGTAAGTCCATTTTTTGTCAATAAATATTTATGTTTATCAAATTTTCTTTAATTATTCTTTCCATGAGTAGCTAAATCCTTTTCTAGGATAAAAGAGGAAACCTTATTATGCATGCTAGAATATTTTAATTTATTTTTCTATTATTCTTCTCCATGGTCCTCCTATTCTAGCTTCTTATTGCTATTAATTTTACTTTATATGTTCTATATCTTGGATTAAGTATAGACAAATATTTTCACAAACAAATTAAGTGAAGGAAAATTAATTAATATTTTTAGAATTCTTATTGATTTAAAAAAGATTTATTTTCCGAGACGTACTCGAGTTCTAAATCGTCTTGAGATATTAGGGAGAAGTTATAGAAAATAATTATCTATTTCTAGTGTGCATAATAACGATGGAATCTCGAAATCCTAGGTTTTCATTCTATTTGAATGCAAAATCAAGATTAGTAATTAATCAAAAATTAGGTTTTATAATTTTAAAAATCTTTGTGGAACGAATCCGTATTTGTTTACTATCTTTCCGATAGCTGATCACTTGCGGTATAATTAAAAACCCATCAAGTTTTTGGCGTCGCTGCCGGGGATTGATAAATTTCTGATTATAATTCTTTTAAAAAAAATTAGTGCTAAGTAGTTAGGATTTATATATTATTTTATTTTATTTTTTAATTTTCTTTTCTAGATTTTTGTTTGGTATTTTCTTGTCTTTGTTGTGCATGTGATAATTTAAAAAAAATTGTGGAAAATTGCCTTCCATAAAGGTTAGTATATGCCAAATTTGTATTTCATTAATTTTTAGATTTTATTTCCTTTTTGGTGTGATTGTATAGATTTTGTTTTTCATTTTATTATTATAAAAAAAAAAAAAAAAAAAAAAACAATGTTTGGACACACATTTTGCACCTTCGTCAGATCACCGATTTTTATGAAAACTCATGGATCAGTAACCTGAACCCGTACCTTGGGCCTTATGGGAGTTACCAGCTGAAAGTCCACAAGCCTTAACCTTGTACCTTTGATCAGTCTTTGTCTGTAGGTATATTCTGTTAAGGTAAACCAAGCTTACCTAAAATAGAGAAACCTCCATTTGCATGTGCACAATTCTTGTCAAGCACTAGTATTTTTGCTTGTGTATGCCTCGTTAGATACGTGTAGGAAATAGACTTGAAGAAAACGATTTATATTGTTTAAGTACGACTCCTAGCACGTTTGTTGGTGGTTCATCTTTGTTTTCTTGAATGGGTAATAATAATAATGATGAAAACCTGGTAACCAAAACCCTAAGAGACCGTATGAACCCCTCTAGAGTAGTACGTGAATCTGGGGTAGTTTTACCCGCTTCTAATGGAAAATTTGATATCAAACCTGGAACAATTAACATGTTTCGTACATTTAGGGGGTTAGATAATGAAAACCCCTACACCCATATTAGAGACTTTGAAATGATTTGTGGGACCATGAGTTATCCAAATGTCTCGATAGATGTGCTTAGGTTGCGTTTGTTTCCTTTTTCCCTTGATGAGAAATCCAAAGAGTGGTATCATTTTATTCCCGCTAAAACAATCACCACTTGGGATGGCCTTGTAGAGGCTTTTATTAAGAAATTCTACCCACACCATAAGACTGTTGTTGTTCCTCAGTTTATTCAAATCTTTAAGCAAAAATTAGGTGAAAGCCTACACGATTATGTAGAAAGGTTTAATGAATTTTTATACCAGTGTCCGCATCACGGTTTTGAAAAAGCTCATATGGACCAAATCTTATATGAGATCGTAGATAGTGAAACCCGTATGCAGGTAGAAACAATAAGTGGTGGAGAACTTACCCATCAGGAGCCTGATAAATGTTTTGACTCGTTCATCGATTTAACTGAGAAAACTAGGCAGTGGGCTTCAATGAGAGAACCAGAAATATCTAGAAACCCAATTCATAGGGCCAATCGAGTTGATAATGGTTCGGATATCATTAGGAGTCTAGAGGTTTTATAGATTAGAAGCCAAGAAGGGTCGAGTCAGGTTATAATCTATAACAATGAGCCTCAAATTTACCCAAGTGAAACTACCGGTGACCATGTTAGTGTTTTATATGGTGGTATGAACTCTAAATATAAAAGTCAACACAAGTTTGATTCATACTCAAATACCTACAACCCTGGTTGGAGACATAACCCGAATTTCTCGTGGTCTAAAGGTACCAATCAGGGTGGCCCATCTAGCAACCCACCACCCGGTTTTCCTAGGAACCCAACCCAAGTCCAAGAACGAAGTCCAGTTGATTCAAAGTCGTCTCTAGAGGAAACTCTAAAACTCTTTATTGAAAGTAATGCCCTAGATAGGTCAGAGGCTCGATAACTTTCAATGAAACCTACAAAATAGTGACCGAGCTATTATCAACCTAGATACTCAAATGAGTCGACTGTCCAACAAGCTAAATGATAGGGAAAATGGGAAATTTCCTAGAAAAACGACTCTGAATCCAAAAGGAGTCCACCAGATAAATGTGTCAGGTAGTTCTACTGAGCACGTTCAAGCAGTCATTACCCTCAAGAGTGGAAAAACAATAGAAAACACAGTAGAACAACCTAAGGATAGTCATCAAGCTGAAAAAGAGTCTGAGGTCCACGAAACTTCTAGTGACACTAATGGGCCTGAAAAAGATGTGGGCCCAAATAAATAAAATATCCCTGAGATAGTGTTTACTCCACTGGCACCATTTCCCCAAAGGCTTGCCAAGAAAAAGCCTGGCATTTATGCTAAAATCCTAGACATCTTTAAACAGGTTTAGATCAACCTTCCCATGTTATGCCAATTTATGCCAAGTTTCTAAAAGACATGTGTACGGTCAAACGTGACATGAATGTGCGTAAAAAGGCATTCTTGACGCAACAAGTTAGTTTCACAACAGTACCCAGTCAAAGTCAAAGATCATGGTTGTCCCACTGTTACCTGTATTATAGGCAATCACGGATAGAAAATGCATTGTTAGATCTTGGGGCTAGTGTGAAACTTTTGCCATTCTCGGTATATGAACAACTTGGACTAGGTGAGATAAAACTAACTAGTATTACACTTCAGTTAGCCGATAGGTCAATCAAGATTCCACGTGGAATTATTGAAGTCGTGTTGGTTCAGGTAGAGAAATCCACATTCCAATCATCCTAGGTTTACCGTTCTTAGCGACTGCTAGTGCAGTAATCAATTGTCAAAATGGTCAAGTAGAATTTATCTTTTGGCAATCAAAAAGTCTCAGTAAATATTTCTAAAGCCTTCCAAGCCTCTTCGGACGATGACCAATGTGAGTTTATTTGCATGATTGATTCTCTAGTTGAGAATACTTTTCAAACCAATAGTGTTAGTGATTCTTTAGAGGCTTGCTTAGCTCATTTTGGAGCCTACTACTATGAGGATGATCATTTTGAAGAAGTCAATGCGTTGTTAGATTCTGCGCCAGTAATGGATTACGGAAAATGGCAACATAATCCTGAACCTCTTCCACCCTACTACAGATAAGCATGTCCCATTTTTAGTTAAAGCCCCCACCCTTGAATTAAATTCGTTACCAAATACTTTGACATATGTGTTTCTAGGTAATGAGAATACTCTTCCTGTCATAATTGTCTCTGACTTAGAGCCTAATCAGAAAAGTAAACTAGTTAGTGTTCTCCGAGAGCACAAGACTACCATTGGGTGGACTATAGCATATTTGAAAGGTATTATTCTTGCTGATTGTATTAATCGAATCTACCTAGAGGAAGGTGCCAAAACCTCAAGAGAAATGCAACGATGTTTGAACCCCAACATGAAAGATGTTGTCCGCATAGAGGTGCTTAAGTTTTTAGATCCATGTATCATATACCACATCTCTGATTGTAAGTGGGTCAGTCCTATCCAGGTTGTCCCAAGGAATTCTTGGATTACAATAGTTGAGAATGAGAACAATGAATTGATCCCCACCTGAGTTGTTATTGGGTGGAGAGTTTGTATAGACTACAGTAAGCTGAAATCAGTCACTAGGAAAAACCATTTTCCTCTACCATTCATCGACCATATGTTAGAAAGATTAGGCGGTCATAGCCATTACTTTTTTCTAGATGAATACTCTGGGTATAACCAAATCCCCATAGCCCTAGAAGACCAAGAGAAAACAACCTTCACATGTTTATTTGGTACTTTTGCTTGCAGGCGTATGCCTTTTGGGTTGTGCAATGCACCCTCAATATTCCAACGTTGCATGCTAAGTATCTTCTCGGACATGGTGGAACGGTTTCTCGAGGTCTTTATGGACGATTTTTAGGTTTTTGGTTCTTCTTCCGATGAATGTTTGTACCACTTTACACTAGTTCTAGAACGTTGTAAAGAAAAGAACTTAGTCCTAAACTGGAAAAGTGTCACTTTATGGTTAAATATGGAATAGTGTTAGGACATGTGGTGTCCGCTAAGGGAATAGAAGTTGATAGAGCCAAGGTTGACCTAATTTCAACATTAATGCCTCCTAAGAATGTAACAGGTGTTAGATCTTTCCTTGGTCATGCTAGATTTTATCGTCGCTTCATCAAAGACTTTAGCAAGATTTCCTTACCTCTATCGAACCTACTTGCTAAAGATATTTCCTTTGTATTTGATAAAGCCTGTGTTGAAGCTTTTGAGAAGCTTAAATATTTGTTAACTTCTTCCCTTATCATCCGACCACCTGATTAGAACATCCCATTTCAACTCATGTGTGATGCATCTGATTATGCGGTCGATGATGTCCTTGGCAAACGACATGATAAAGCACCTTTTGTGATTTAATATGTCAGTAAAACCGTAAACGATGCCCAATGAACTACACCACTACTGAGAAGGAATTGTTATCCATCGTGTTTGCTCTAGAAAAATTTAGATCATACCTTCTTGGGTCAAAAATCATAGTTTACTCTGATCATGCCGAGCTCAAGTATGTTCTCTCTAAGAAGGACTCGAAGCCTCGGCTGATTAGATGGGTTTTACTGCTATAAGAATTTAATATAGAAATTCGTGATAAAAAGGGTTCTGAAAATGTAGTAGCCGAACATTTATCTTGTATTCTTGCTGAGTCTAGATATGATTAGAGGTAGTCCTTGACACATTCACGGATGAACAATTGTTTTCCATCTCTCAGTTACCTTGGTTTGTTGATATTGTTAATTATTTGGTAACTGGTCAAATGCCTGAGCATTGGTCTAAACATGATAGAGTAAAATTCTTGTTTCAAGTCAAATATTTTTTATGGGATGATCTGTACTTATTCAAATATTGTCCATACCAGATCATCCGTTGTTGTATTCCTGACAACGAAATCTCTAGTGTGCTTACTTTCTGTCACTCTGGAGCCTGTGGGGTTTATTTTAGTTCCAAAAAAACAGTTGCTAAGGTCTTGCAATCTAGTTTCTATTGGCCTTATTTATTTAAACATTCCCATAAATTTTGTCAAAGTTGTGAAAGATGTCAAAATTTAGGAAGATTGACCCGTCGTAATATGATGCCACTGAATCCTATATTAATAGTAAAAATATTTGATGTATTGGGTATAGATTTTATGGGTCTTTTTGTTAATTATTTTGGCAACTTTTATATTTTGCTAGTTGTTGACTATGTGTCTAAGTGGGTTGAAGCTATAGCTATTAAGACAAATGATCGCCACGTTATGATCAAGTTTGTTAGAGAGAACATTTTCTCTCGATTTGGTATGCCTCGAGCAATTATTAGTGATGAAGGTTCCCATTTTTGCAGTCGATCTTTTGAGGCCCTCGCCAAGAAATACTCCATCACCCATAAGGTTTCTACACCTTACCACCCACAGACTAGTGGCCAAGTAGAAGTGTCTAACAGGCAAATCAAACAAATCTTGGAAAAGACCATAAACCCCACCCGAAAAGATTGTTCTTTACGTTTATTGGATGTTTTGTGGGTATACCGAACTTCTTTTAAGACTCCCCTAGGGATGTTTCCGTATAGACTTGTCTTCGGTAAATCCTGTCATTTGCCAATAGAGTTAGAACACCGTTCTTATTGGGCCATCAAACAGCTAAAGTTTGACATGTCCACTGCTGGGGCCAACCGTAGACTATAACTCAATAAGTTGGAAGAAATTTGCAATGATTCTTACCAAAGTGCAAAATATTACAAAG
This sequence comes from Papaver californicum, assembly GCA_023531435.1. Lineage (NCBI taxonomy): Eukaryota > Viridiplantae > Streptophyta > Magnoliopsida > Ranunculales > Papaveraceae > Papaver > Papaver californicum. Next base: position 943,210 of record JAJJMC010033111.1, on the reverse strand, counting down.
AGAAAACCAATTTTTTTCACGATAAATCAATCTTTCGAAAGTCATTTACACAACATGCCAAAAAGTTTTCTTGTATAATTCTCGTCTTTGTCTCTTTCCTGATAATCTTAGATCTCGTTGGAGTGGACCATTCTATGTCAAGTCCATGTCTCCATACGGTGCTACTGAGATTATAAATCATGATACTAAAGATACTTTCAAAGTCAATGGTCAACGGTTGAAGCCATTCATCGAATTGACCAACCCTGATGTAAAAAATATAAATTTAGAGGATCCCGTTTATCATGACTAATTTTCTGCAGGTACATATTGTATGGCTGAAGACATTAAACTTAGCGGCTAGCGCTCTATAGGAGGCAACCCATATGTTTTTGCTATACAATGTTGGTAATATATTTCACTATCCCTCTTACTTTGCTCAGGAATTCTCTTTGTTCATGTTTTTATTCATTATCTTTAGAACATCGAGGAGGACTATGTTCAATTTAAATTTTTGGGTATGGGAGAAACTTTTTAGTGCAATAATAAAACTCCAAAATTTAGAAACTTATGAACAATTCAGGATGACACTGACCATTCTAAGTAGATGGAAACAAACTTCTTGGTTGTAGGAGTTGAGGGACCCAGCTAAAAGGTCTATTCATAAAGGACATAGCTCAGGTGTTAGAAATAACATAATAGTTGTCACCATATCTCGGAATCGTCACCATATCACGTTCTATTTTTATTTTTCCAACTTTTTGTGTTTCTCTTAGTGATTTGGTGGGGCACTAGTATCGCCCTGTTATCACCAGGATGAAGTAGAATATTGAGATCAAGCCCCATTATTTTAATTGAACTTGACCAAAAAAAAAGACACTTGGATAGCAATATATATGTGTTCTCCCTGTCTCTGTCGCCTAAGCAAGACTGGAACGCGGTATCCGTGGGAACTATCATGTAATCTGCTGACAAGGAGCATGCGCTTAAATTCAAAAGATCTAATCATGTTGTCAAAAAAAAGTAATAATTGTATATATTCAATAAATCGACCGCTGGAGCCCTTGTATATACCAACTGTGAGTATACTAGAATTAGGACTCAGGCTAGTGGGTGCGTATCTCAATCAATTAGAGTTCATCTTGGCATGATGTTCATTCAGATATTTTATGAAACACCGTTCACCTTAGTCAGCATGCGCACACGTCTACCTCCATATCGACTTTCTAAGTAGTGCTTTGTTTTATTGTATATGAATTCTAGTGTGCTTGAGTGAAAACTCGTGTATAACAATTGGATTCAAAACAGGGTAATTCCTCTGATAGCCCAAGAATTGTGTGGCCAACTAAATAACATGTTTAGTGTCTACCCTCGATCGTTCACAAATAGCTAGAGTTTAGAGTAAAGGTTTTGTGGGTATATCTCTTGTAAACCCTCACGAAAAAAAACTCGTTTACTATGGCCACCTATGGGATTAAAGCCTTGTTGCATACACTAAGTGCAACCGCGATGCCTACGACACATTTTATGTGTTTTATTTGATCCCATAATTGTATTAATAGTTCTTATTTTTTACTAATTTGGTTATTTTATATGTTTGTAGGTATTTTTAAAGAATAATAAATTGTCAAAAATGGGCTTAAAAAGTTTTACATGCACCCGAAGAATTGTTAAAAGCACCCAGGATTTTTTTAGAAAGGCATCCATGGTTTGGATAAGGGAACCATCCTCTCAAAGTTCAAACTAAAAAATGGCGGAAATCTTCTTTCATTCATCTGTATGAGTTGGCAAGTGTATTTTTAGAGAGATTCTAAGAGTTAAGACAAGATATTAGCTTGCCTTATTACTAAGAGTTTGAACAAATATGGAAAACACGTGACAACCAAGAAAATCTCAGAAAGAACTGAACCAAATATTCTGGGGTTGAAAAGAAATATTTTGTGAGATGTTATACTCGAGTTAGATAAGGAAACATCATCTGCAATCGTGTCCTAATACGGGAAAAACATCAACGGAATGAAACAACAAGATATGCCGAGAAGTATGGAGAGAAAGAAAAACATTCGATGATCAATTGTTTCTCGATCTGCCGAGATTCATACAATTCAATGCAATATATTTTCGAAATTTGAGAGTGATATTGTTGTTATAGTATAAATAGGGATCGAGGAAAAGCAATAGGGGGTGACGGGGAGAGGCAGAGATTGAAAAAAAAAATCAAAGAGAAAAAAATCTTATTTCTGAGTCGCAGACGGAAGCAAGGAAAAAGAAGAAGATAATACACTTTGAAACTGTCATTAATAGTATTGCCTCTTCTTTTAAATTCAAACCTTCTACAACAGTTTTCAAGTTTTTCCGCCACAACTTTGCTACAGTCCTTGCAACAGTTCGTGAATATAAAGCAATAGAAAACCGTCTTTTTACAACTGCACCAACGAGCAACCTTTCTCTGCTGCATTTGTGGTCTTTCCTTCTTTTAATGTTGTTGTGGTGTGTCGTTTAATCATTAAGATAATTAATGAAAATTGTAAGTCTATTTTTTGTCAATAAATATTTATGTTTATCAAATTTTCTTTAATTATTCTTTCCATGAGTAGCTAAATACTTTTCTATGATAAGAGAGGAGACCTTATTATGCATGCTAGAATATTTTAATTTATTTTTCTATTATTTTTCTCCATGGTCCTCTTATTCTAGATTTTTATTGCTATTAATTTTACTTCATATGTCTTGTAGCTTGGATTAATTATAGACAAATATTTTCACAAGCAAATTAAGTGAAGGAATTAATTAATATTTTTAGAATTCTTATTGATTTAAAAGATTTATTTTCCAAGACGTACTCGAGTCCTAAATCGTCTTGATATATTTGGGAGAAGTTATAGAAAATAATTATCTATCTTTTGTGTGCATAATAACGGTGGAATCTGAAATCCTAGGTTTTCATTCTATTTGAATACAAAATCAAGCTTAGTATTTTCTGCAATTTTAGAGTTTTACAAGAATTACCAACTCATTCAAATCGTGTTTAGCACTTTAATTAATCAAAATTTAGGTTTTACAATTTTAAAAATCCATGTGGAATTAATCGTATTTGTATATTATCTATTTGATAGTTTTGCACTTACGGGATAATTAAAAACCAATCAAGTTTTTGACGCCGCTGCGGGGATTGATAAATTTGTGATTTTAAAAAAAAAATAATTTAGTGCTAAGTAGTTAGGAATTTTTTTTATTTATTATTTTCTTTTCTAGATTTCATTTGGTATTTTCTTGTCTTTGTTGCACAGGTGATAATTTACAAAAAAAAAATATTATGGAAAATTGCCTACCATAAAGGTTAGTATATGCCAAATTTTTATATAATTAATTTTTAGATTTTATTTCGTTTTTGCTGTGATTGTATATATTTTATTTATTATTTATTATTATTAAAAAAAATACGTTTGGACACACCATTTTGCACCTCGTCAGATCACCAATTTTTAGAAAAACTCATGGATCAGTAAGTAGAACCCGTTCCTTGAGCCTTATGGGAGTTACTAGTTGAAATTCTACAAGCCTTAATCTTATACCTTTGATCAGTCTTTGACTGTAGGTATATTCTGTTAAGGTAAACCAAGCTTACCTAAAATAGTGAAACCTGCATCTGCATGTGCACAATTCTTGTCAAACACTAGAAATGCAGTAAACGTTTGATATTCACCCCCATTGTTGGATTGGAAAACTTTTATTCTTTGATCTGTTAAGTTCTCTACTTTTTTTTTGAAATGAATGAAAACATGTAAAGCATCTGATTTTCTTACTAGTGGATAAATCGAAATATAGTGAGAATAGTCATCTAATAGAAGAAGATTATATTGAAAACCATTCCTTGATAATGGGGTAGGGACTCATAAATCAGAGACAACCAAACTCAGAGGTTTATCTATTATTGTACTACTAGTAGGAAAAGGGAGTTTCTTGCTCTTACTAAAATGACATGAATGACAAACTTTAAAGACTTTATTTGAAACGGGAAGAGAATAGTTTTTAATGACTTCAGAAACTGTGAGCAACATTGTATGTCTGAGACGCTGGTGCCATAGTGAGATTGATTATGTGACATATGCAGTTGGATTCAAGGTCTTTATCTCTCGAACTTCATCAAAAATGTAAAGCGCATTCCTATTCTTGCCTTGCAACAGAGTTTTCCCCGTTGGAGATCCTTCACAACAAAATAGTTTGAGTGAAAAACAAAGCACACATTATTGTCTTCACAAAATTTTAAGACGGATAGAAGATTTGCTGGACATGAAAAATATTATATAGATGGAAATCTCGATTATTATGTGTAAAGGAAGCATTACCAACGTTTGCAATTGTTAGAGCATTATCATTGCCCACATGAAAACCTTTAGTACCATCATACTCATGACTGATACTAAGTTTATTAAGATCTGTAGTCAAGTGGTGGGTCGCACCTGTATCAGTTACCCAATTGCTATCATCTGACCCTTCAGGTAATGTTAGGTAAGTTGCATGTATTCTTTGTTATTGCTTTGGATTTTTATCATAGTTGAAACCAACACTTAATGAAAGTGTGGTTTCTTCGACCCCACAACTAACAGGGACCCTTATTTTGTTGATTGTTGAACCTAGGGTTATATTGTGGACGAGATTGTTAATTATGGTGGAACCAATGTAGTGATGTAGTTTTAAAAGTGGTAAATAAAGTGTTCGATTCTCGAACTTGTGAAGGTAATGATTTTAGAAAATAATGAACTTAATCTAATTAAATAAAAATCAGGAAAATAAACTAGAGATGATATATGGAAAATATGGAGAAAACCACGAATCAAGATTCAGTTATTTCTAACAATTTACGTGATTAATCATGCAATTCTTTTAAATAAATTAAGCTCAAATATTGCCAAAATAGGTTTTTATTAGGGCTGCACAGGAACCGACCGGAACCGAAGAACCGGACCGGAACCGACAAAACCGTACCCCCAAAAAACCGGACCGAGGGTACAGGGTACAGGGTACAGGTACAAAATTTAGGAACCGGGTACAAACGGGTACAAGGTACAGGTACAGCCTAAGAACCGACCTGTACGACCCAAGGAACCGATCAATATTAACCATTGATCTTTTTATGTTGATTTAATCTCTATCGTTGAAACTGTGGCTGGAGAATACCGTATACAGTATACTTGGTGAACTTCGGTCTTTTCTTTTGTGTCATTTTTCGTCTTTGGAGAGTCTCAATTGAGACTGTGGGCTGTGGCTGTCGAGACTCGAGAGGTACGTAGAACTCCATTAACATCTTTCTCGCTCTCTCGATTTATATGCATCTTCTTTGTCTGCAACTCGGTAGTCCTATGATCCTATCAGGTTAAAATTTTGGGTTTTCATTTTTCACTGGCATAGGGTTAGGGTTAGTTTTGTTTTCTTAAAATGATTTAAGAAATTGTATAAATGAGGGTTAGGGTTAGTTTTGTTTTCTTAAAATGATTTAAGAAATTGTATAAATGAGGATTTGTGAACGGAAAACGAGTGCTTAGTCCATGGAGAAGTTCCTTATCTACTAGGACGGTCGAGGCATTGATCTGTACACAAAGTTGGTTACTAAAACCGATTGCTCTTGATCTTTTAAATGATTATATACCGGACGACAACTCTAACGTTGAGGAAGGTAATATGATTTTTTTTTTCTTTTTCTTTATTAATCATCAATTCAATATTTAATATGAATTCATTTCTTAATGGATGTTGCAGAGTTATTGGGTCCTATGCCAGCGCCAGAATCTTTTGATCCTTGAAGTTCATTGGATTTATTTATATGTTGGTTATTCTTCTTTTTTGTGTTTGTGTGTTTATTTGACGTTAAAAATAACTTCTTTAAGTACCAAATTTTATTTGACGGAACAACCAAACTTTTTGTGTTTGTGTTTATTTGACGGAACTAATTATTGTATACATTTCTTAATTAGATTGAAATGGTAGAAACACTTAAATTTTTTTTTTTTATTTCAACAATTTATATTTAAATTTCATATATAACAAAAAAAAAAAAAAGGGTACAGGGTACGTACTCGGAACCGGACCCGGGGTACAGGGTACAAAACCGGAACCGGACCGAGGGTACGGGTTACAGGGTACAGGTACAAAACTTAGGAACCGACCCTAGGGAGGTACAGGTACAGGGTTCCATCAAGAACCGAGCCGAACCGACCTTTGTGCACCCCTAGTTTTTATGCAAACAAGCAGAGATAAATCACAAGCATGGGACATCAGAGGTTGTCAACCCAGCATGACCCATCAAACAAAAACACAACTGCTGAATGAAAACCGTTTTTCTATTTCGAAACTATGCAATTTTAACAAGTAAAGAATTGTAAATAATTAATTAAAAATAGACTTACCACATAAAATTGAGAGAAAAACCTCCTCCATCATCCCAGTAAATAAACTTAGCTCATGGTGAAGAAAACTTGCTCAAAAGATCTTTTCATTGCTCAAAAAGTTAATTACAAGGTTAAAGAATAGCAACAGCTGAACAGATACGTATATAAGTGTTGCAAGAGAGGGTTCAGCTGTAACAGAAAGGGTTCTAAGCAACAAAGGTTTAAAAGCTAAGGCAACAGGAGCAGTTTGAATCAGCAACACTTGTGGACGTTGCTGTGTTGTCTTCTCAGGCGGTGGTAGATGAAGAACAGCACCGGCGGTGACCGGATCGCTGTCCAGTTCCCGCCAAACTCCGGTGACTCCGAAAATCGATCTCTAGGCTTCTCCCTCTATTTTTCTTGGCATCTCTTGGTATATATAGGCTTTGGGAACCCTTGGGAGAGTTCTAAACCTAATAGAACTCTTTAAAACACATCCAAATCCTCCCAAATCCGAATCAAAGTATAACTCCCTTTTTCCGGCCAAATTCGGATTTGGGGCTATTTTTTCGGCTAAAATTGTTGTTTCTTGGTGTGTTTAGTCTTGTATCAATCTCTTCTAGCTTGTGGGGTGCTTGGAGGCGCAAAACAACTCGAAAATCTCGTGGATTTTGAGTGTACAGTTGAAACAGGAACTGTCCAGGAACTTCCGATGAGTCAGCCCGATCCAGCCGAGTTGACCCGCTGAGTTGGCCCGATCCAACTCAACCCGATCCAAGGGTGCCCCCAATCCAAAGTGTGGGTGCCTTAATCCATTTTCCCGGGTGCCTTTAACACTTTTTGAGCCGATTTTTCCACAAATCTTTATTCTTCTAATGTACCTACAAAAGCATAAAAACACATAATAAACGCAAAATCGAATACTAACTCACTAGAAATTAAGGTGCAAATTAGACACTAAAATGTGTCTATCATGTAGTCCATACCGGTCGGTATGGCCGAAATATCGTCGGTTTTACCGGTATCGGGCCTCATCCGATACGAAATATCCGATATTGCTAGAACGGTATTTGACCGATAATATCGGCCGATATTGACCAGTACGAGTTGACCGAAATGACCGATATGGACCGGTACAGCCGGTTTTCAATTAAAAAAAATTCCAAAAAAAAAAATTCCTTATCATTGTTCTAGGGTTTTCAATTGTTACTCATGTTTTTATGGTATTTTAGAAATGAGTACTAGTTTTATATCTTAATAGGTCCAATATGGAAAAAACGTTTGATATAATAATTATAGGTATAAAATATATGGACTGATATTTTGCCCATATTTGAAACCGAAATTTCCCCGGTACAAAGGCGTACCAGTGTATCGCTCTCGACCGGTACAAACCGAAATCCGATATGGACTACATTGGGTGGAACTTACTTTGACCCCTCTTATGTTCTCATCTGTTGTTGGATAACTGACTATTGGTTGTGACTGCAACATTGGTTATTGGTTGTTAGAGTAATGCCAATTGTTGTTCTAGTCGTAAAATCAAATGTTAGGAGGTTAGCATAGAATGTGTGACGGATCGGAAAATTTCTGCTTCTAATGGGTCGGGTTTCGGTCCACTAGGCCAGTTCCAACTTCCCAATACGCCACTCGAGAAACCGTAATTTTAAATTTTTCGGACCAATTCGATTTTTACCAAGCAAATGTTTATCAAATTATCAAGTCGGTTGCCAGCTTCGCTAAATATTTTTTCTTTCAAAGCAATTGTTCATTTAAACTGCTTTATAAGCAAACAAGCACAATACTGACATCGAGGGTCATCGAAATCTGTCAAAGCTTCATCATTTTAGATATCATTGTTGATATTTATATAACCAACCAAATGATATGAGCCACCTGGTGCAGGTGACAATCATCTCCAAGCGAACATAAAGTTCTGATACTGGGATTCTGCTGAACAGAAACCTCGTTTTAAGGGTCATCTCATTGTCAGGGTAGTCGGATACCGGCCACTGTTTCCAAAACAGTCTTCCGGGTAGCCACCGAGGTGGTGGGGTGCTAGCCAGCCTCAATAACGCACACCGTTTTAAACGGGTGAGGGATGATCAGTCCCAGTGTCAGGCTACTGTTTCCGAAACAGTCTTCCGGGTAGCCACCGAGGGGGTGGGGTGCCAATTAAAGCCTGACAATCTTGTCGTCCCAGACGGTTCATCCACATGTGGAGGGGGTGCCAATTATGGCCTAGTAACTCACAGTCGGTCCAATCTGATAAGATACCTTTCTCAGATGATATGAACTACTCTATAGAGTTTGTAATCATCTCTAGGTCGATGATATGAACTACCACCATCGGCAGCAACCATCCTTTTCAAATGGTATGAGTTTCCTTAAAGGGAAACAACCATCTCTAAGTCTCACTAGTAGTATGGATTCTCTTCTTCATTTCTCACTAGATGATATGAACAACCTCGAAGAGGTTGAAATCATACCTCTCGGTAGTATGAACAACCAGTACTGCAACTACCTCTTACTGCTAAGGTTACAATCATCTCCGAATGGATGATATGAACTACCAAGCAGCAACCAACCCCTTTTTGATGATATGAATAACCTCGAACAGTTGTGCTGGACCGCATAGCGGCTGCCCACGTACCCTCTCCGTTGCTCGAAGGGATCAAGCACGACCGTAGTTCGTCTTACTTTGTTCAAATAGTATGAACAACCACAATAGTAGCAACTATCTCTTATCAGATATCAAGTAAACTGATTCCGATTGCAGTATACATAGTGATATACGTATCAGCCAAAATATTCCAACATTAATATGTTCAGTCTCATATTTGAATTGTGTTGTTAACCAGGTCATGCAAATCTAGGAAGAATGCTTACCCACCACGTATGCACTAACGTACCATAATTCGATTTAAGCATATATAGTTACCAACATATCTATAATTACTGCAGAGTCTAGTTTATATCAACAGGACTTGTTATTACTCTTTTCTTTTCATTTTCTTTGGAAATAGAGTAATAACAATGATAGGATATGCTAAAAGAGAAAACAAAGAAAGAAGAATATGTAGAGAGGGGAGTGTTGTACTAACCTTCACTACCCATGCAAAGTGCTTCGGCAAATGAAGTAGCACCTACAGGTAATATCATGAACTCTTGCATAGATAGACTATTGCCAGCATGGCTTCCACCATTAATCACTACTCATAGACCATGGTTAGAGCAGCAACAAACAGTTCAACAAGGTTGTACATAATTTCTGAACAATATGCAGTCACACCCAATCCGTACTTTTCTATAGTAAACATTTTCTGATTGTATTGAAACTTTTACAGTACCCTTATGCTGATGGTAGCACAACATATTCAAAAATCAGAACAATCTAACGGTTCATTAAAGAGTTATGTACATTCAAGCATGGCTACTTTCACTATCCATACACAGAATTCAGTCATAATTCTGCCACACTTTGAGGAACCTAAAGTGATCAGAACTCCATGAAAATTTTACAGTGGGTTACCTACATAGATATAAACATCATACTCAAATTTCATCATTATCCAACAAACATACAAAGAGATACCCCATGAACAGTTGGTTGTCCAGGGTTTTAATCCTGCAAAACGCAGTCATAGATAGTGCTATCTTTGCAGCAGTAAACCTAACCTGATCTTCATGAAATTTTGATCGTATCATTATGACTTAATTAAGTAAAACATGCTAAATTTTATCTCAATCCAACCACTGGATCAAACGATATTAATAAAAGAAAAATAGACATTCAAGGGTTTTACAAGGTTGTATAATAGATGTTTAATACGAGTTGTTCATTAGAAGTTCTATAATTTCTAAAATCAAATAGATATTAAATTACTTAATGGCGATGGTAAGTTACCCAATTCATCAGTTTTCTAAGAACATGAGCCATGATCAAGATCCTCAATGCAGATTCTTTCACGCAATTGATCGAGCACCTAAGGTGCAATTCTGGTAAAACTTCAGGCAACCGAAATTGGAGAATTCAATTGGCAAATAATCTCCTTCCCTGCAATTCAGTTCATACACATCACACAATCAAGCATTCAAATCCCAATCATTTTGGTTCAAACCCATTACATAAATCAAAAATCCTATTTAATCTTCACCATTGATTACTTCAAGCCACATCAAACAACAACTTCTCTTTCACTTGTTCTCACTGACATTCTTAGCTTCAGATTCTTCTCTAATTCAAACCACATGCAATACAACTCACACTCATCAGCAACACCTTCTCTTCTCTGTTCACAAAACCATACGAACTCCCCATCACAGGCATTGAACCACACACTACTCGAACCATTCACCTCCATGGCAGTGACAGTTAACTTTCTCTTCTCAACAATCTTGGATAAACTGGACCCTCAAACTTGACAAATCCATAAATCACCAAACTTCAGTAACCATGTGAATGGTAGCAGCAGCAGTTCTCTCGAGTTCAACCTGAACCATCTCAAACCTTGTTTGTTTTTTTTTCAGTTTGATTTCAGACTCGAACCATCATTACCCATCAACCTTATAGCTTGATTCATACCACCATGAGCATGTTACCTCTTGAATTCGGAATAAAACCAAAACCCAATCTTCAATTTATTGTTCTTGTTCGAACCCATGTCTCTGAAAACTCTAAATTCTCAATTTCCCACGTCAACAGTTAACTTCAATTCTTTCTGGGGTTTATTCTTCTCGGATAAACCTCACACATGATAATCCTTAAGAGAATCAACACAAAAATGTAATTCCTTTGCAGTCCGCAACCCCTCCCAAAGAGCAACCTAAGGTTAGGGGAAGAAGATATAAAAGAAGAGAAGGTTCTTCCATTCCTTGTGACACGTGCTTAGATGCATGGGTCACTATTATAGCATCCAAGCAAATGCACAATTTCTATTTAGACACCAATATTTATTATTGAGGCAATCTAAAAAGTGTTGGAAACAATTGGATATTAGAGTTGTAGGCACTCTAAATGCAGAATTCGGATAATGGGTTTAGTTAAACCCGAGAAAAATGGTTGGGATCTCGCAGAATGTGTTCATGTCCAAGGCTGCTACAGTGTTTAAAGTGGTTACAATTGAATTATAAGATTGATTCAGACCACTTAAGATTGACTGTTGCATATCATCTTCACTGATAGGGTTACCTGTGGTTGCAAGGGCATTAACCAATGATTTATCTTTTGAGATATATTCTTGCATAGTGCTATTACTTTTGGTTAGGTTATGAAGATTTTTTCTGTGATGCATTTGATAGGCTCTGGTTTGTGGTGCAAACCGAGTCTCAAAAGCTTTCCATACTTCATGTAAGGTTGATAAAACAACCGCTCAAGTCATAACTGCCTCTGTCAAGGATTATAACAACCACCCTAACGAGATATGATCTTGTTCTTCATGTTTAGTGTATTATGGGTTTATTTCTTCCGATTCTGGTAAGGTATGTGGGGGTTTTACTTGTGTTCCATCAACGTACCCTTCTAGCTTATACCCTTTCAAAAGTGGCTTAAACTGAACTTTCATTGAGCTTGATGTTAATCAGGTGATTAGTATGCAATTGTTGCAAAGTGGTTGTGTTTGCTGCCATTTTTGCTGAAAAATTTGTATGGTTTGGATCTTCTGGCGTGATACCAACTGAGGACTTATATTGAGAATGGTTTTAATGATTCCAAGCTTATTTCATTATAAATAGAAAGTTGTCAATATATATATCAGAGAGTTTACAATTATTTGTTAGGATGTTATTACATATTGTTACATATTCAAGAATTGTAAAAAAAAAAAAAAAAAAACTAGGCCAGAACCTCAAAAGAACAAGAAGTGAAAAAATAAGGAAAATGTGTTACAAGTTATCAAAAAGTGAAACGAAAAACTTGATATGTCAACCCCCTCGGATAAAATCAGGGGGCTCGTCCCAACAATGAGATTCCATGATTGCTCTATGTTTTCCTAATAAATCCGCCATCGCATTACCCTCTCTATAAATATGAGAGTATTTAAATTGAATAGGCGATAAAATTTTCATGCAATTAGCCCAGTGAACATCTAGTTTCCAAGGCACTAGAGAAGAATCCACTATAGCTTTAATAACATCCATCGAGTCGCATTCAAACCAAATACGAGACAGCCCCTTAGAACGAGTAATCCTAAAAGCAAAGATAGCATCGCAAAACTCAGTCGAAACTGAGGTATCCATTCCAATTGATTGAGCCATACAACCAACCACTAAACAATTCTGAAATAACATCTCACAACCAGAAGGGACCAGATTACCTAGCGAGCAGATATCAGCATTAATTTTGATCCAGCCATATAGAGGCGGTTGCCAATTCACCTCTATAATCTTTGTAGATTTACAAACTACGCCTTCAAACTTGAAAAACATGAGAATATAAATATCGACTAAATTATTATTCATATGACCCTTACCAAGTTTACCTGATTCGCTAATTAAACCCTTCAGCTATATAGTTTCCTGATGAATACTAATTATCTCATGATGGAAACGCAGTTGATTCCTTACATACCAAATCAACGATAACCAATTGATCATTGCTACCCACAAAAGTTGTTTAATCTGAGAGAGTTGTCATAAGCACGAATAATAGCAAACATATCTCGAACAGGAGTTGCATTAAGGAACACATTGAAAATACTGGTCAACCAATTCCAAAAAGTAGTTGCGTATGAGCATTCAAAAAATAAATGATGTTGAGTTTCGCCACAATTCGGGGTTGTACAGGGGTTGCAACAATTTGCTGAAGTAATTACTGAAAAGAGGACTATGTCATCAGTAGGCACACGAACCGTAAAACAGAAACGTAAGACTAGGAACATATAAAATAGCTAGAGTATTTTATTTGTTGAGGACTCTTTTAGCTCATACTTAGTCTTTGAGTTGTTAGTATTGACAAGATATATCGCGTAAAAGTTTGTCAGGGCGGATTCTAGAATAGCTGGAGGCGTTTGCTTTCCTCGAGTACCTAAACTTGTCTTCCAATGATTTCGAAGGTAGAGTTCCAAAATAAAGCATTTTCAAGAATATAAGTGCATTCTCAATTGTCGGAAACAAAATGCTTTGCGAAGGAATATCCTCACTTCATTTACCAAGTTGCCCGAGTGATGGCCCTAAGAAACAAGTCAAGCATTTCCCTCTCAAGAGGCTGCTTCTAATAATATTTGGAGCAGTCATTTTTGTTATGTTTGTTGGTTTGCTATTCATATTCTTTCTTTTGGAGGAGAAAATTAACAAAATAATCTTCATTTTTTCTAAATCTCCTCTGGATGGTATGTTTCAAAGGTCTCATAAAAAGAGCTTCTTAAAGCAACAAATGAGTTCTCTACGGAAAATTTAGTCGGAGTGGGAAGTTATGGTTCTGTTTATAAAGGCTTGCTAATACTAGAGGGAAAGTTGTAGATCTAAAAAGAAAAGGAACCTCAAAAAGTTTCACTGCTGAATGTGAAGAGTTGAGATGCATTCGGTAGGCTGTCAATGGATCCGGATCCTCCCTGGATATCACTGGACCCGGACACTACTTATAAAAGTCAGGTCCGGTTCCTAATTTAATGGACCCAAAACCGGATCCGATTAAAAACTTAAATATCCGCGGGGTCCAGGAATTTAATGGGTCTTCTAAAATTAACTATAATTTTTTAAAAAATTCTTTATATTGGTTTGAAACGAATAATTTTTCATATAGAGTTATTGTTACATTATGTAAATGTTCTAATTAAGGATTTTAAAAAAATGAAAAATGAAAACAAAAACTGAACAAAACTAGATAAAGTCTTTGCATTTTAGGTAAAATTAACAAATAAATGACAAATATTCGGGTACCCAATATCCGCGGATACCTGTCAGATAATATTCGTTAGGACCCGTTAAGATTTTGGGTCCAATCGGATAATACTTGTCGGGTCCTAAATTACTAATGGGTCCAATTTTAGGACCCGAACCCTATTTATCTGGTTCCGAGTAATGGGTACCCATTGACAGTCCTAGCATTCGATATTGAAATCTTGTGAAGATATATATTCAACAAATCATAACTACAGCAGCTGGTACCACTATTATACAGTGATAAAATCATTGGACGATGATAGTACTAGTAATCTGAATTCTAAACTCGCCAGTGTTGTGCTGTGTATGTGGGCGGACCTCTTCATTCGGGCTACCGCACATAAAGGGACGGCAGGCACAGGCGAGGTTCACTTCAAAACAGAACAGTCGCACTACTTGGTATTTAGTAGCGTGTACGCAACTCAAAAATGCAACACATGTCAACCTTCTTATCAAAACTTACACTTTTCTTTCTTCCCATCTAACCCTTGTCCTGAGTGACTTCACCAACTAAAAAGATTCAATATTTATATTGTGTACAATTAACGAATACAGAATTCTCCACCGATAGAGGAAAAATGGCATTAATTTATTAACTACTAAAATTCCACTGTCAAAACCCTTCAATTTCAATCAAAACCCTCTCTTCTTTTCCATGAAAGCTCTCAACTTTACCTTTCTCACACCCCTAACAAGAAGTAGAAGTGGAGGTAGAAGAGAGAATTCTTCTTCTGTTTTGTTAAGAGTTGCTACAACAGATTCATCACCATCAACATCATCTTCAAATGAAGAAGAAGAAGCTTCATCTAGTTTTTCATGGAGAGATCATTGGTATCCAGTTTCACTAATTGAAGACTTAGATCCCAGTCGTCCAACTCCATTTCAACTTCTTAATCGGGAAACTGTATTATGGAAAGATAAATTAACTGGTGATTGGATTGCTTTTGATGATAAATGTCCTCATCGCCTCGCTCCCCTCTCTGTAATCAACCAAAAAAACCCTCATTTCCTTGACCATAAACCATAATTTCCTCAATTTGGTCGTAATTTTGCTTGTGATTTTGTGTGATTCTGTTGTAGGAAGGAAGGATAGATGAAGATGGGAATATACAGTGTTCATATCATGGATGGTCTTTTGATAAGACTGGATCCTGTGTTGGAATACCACAAGCTTCAAATGAAGGACCAGAATCTCGTGCTGTAAAATCGCCAAGAGCTTGTGCTAAGAAGTTTCCAACACTGGTTTCTCAGGGTTTACTATTTGTTTGGCCTGATGAGAATGGTTGGGATAAAGCTTCTGCAACGAAACCTGCAATGTAAGCGTGCTGACTAGTTTTTAAACTCAGTAGACGATGCCATTGTTAGTTAGTGTACAGGTTTTGAGGCCTGACTATTTTATATAGGATGTTGCTGTACTTACTTGATGGGCATACCAATCAACCAATTTGACTGTTTTTTGGAATGTGTTTAGGTTGCCTGATGATTTTGATAGCCCTGAGTTTTCAACTGTATCGATTCAACGAGATCTTTACTATGGTTATGATACGTTGATGGAGAATGTCTCTGATCCTTCTCACATTGATTTTGCTCATCACAAAGTATGCTTTTGTTAGTATGCTGAAATAAAAGTAGACTCAAGTTGACTGATTAGTTAATGGATAGAATTGAGAAGTGTTATCTGGTTAATAAAGTAATGTTGAGTTTGTTCTTTCTCATCTTTTGATGAGCAAAGTTGCTTTAATGTTTCATTAATTTAATAATTTCACTAATTGACACTATCTCCACGACTGCTTTAACAGCTACTCCAAAAGGGAAACTTTTATAGTGCAAGTGATGTAATGACTATCATTGTAGCTCATAATGTATATCTTCAAATAGTCAGTATGATTTTAGTTTCTATAGTAACTCCTCAGCCTATTTAGTGCAGTATTGAACTAATGAATGTGGTAGCATTTTTGAGTTTGGATAGCTAATTAAGGACAGTCACTTCTCTCAACAGGTTACAGGGAGAAGAGACAAGGCCAAGCCTTTGCCATTAAACTAGAGTCTAGCGGTGCATGGGGATTCGCTGGAGCCAATGAGGGGAACCCACGAATCAGTACGGAATTTATTGCACCGTGTTATTATGTTAATAAGTAAGTTCCATAAATTTATTGATGAATTCTCAAGTGAGAAATATATTATTACCATTATTTGAGCTGTTTTTTTCTTTCTTTTATGTTCTTTCCTTCTTATCCTTACAGAATAGAGATTGATACAAAACTCCCGATAATTGGTGATCAGAAATGGGCAATATGGATTTGTTCATTCAATATACCTATGGCACCAGGGAAGACTCGTTCAATTGTTTGTAGTGCTCGGAACTTTTTCCAGTTGACAATGCCAGGGAATGCGTGGTGGCAGGTAAGCTTCATTGTGTTTGAGTCATATCTAGTATACTTCAGTTTTTTAAGTCATAATTGGTGTATTTCGGGTAGTCAATGGTTGTTACCGTGTTTTGCATCTTAAATCAGCATATCACATGATATAATGGTCTCCTTTATGGGCTCCTGTTCCATCTGATCATCCAAACCTCATTCACTTGCTTTGGCCTTGGTACAAGCCATTTTAACCTCTTCCATTTTGAAAATGAATAAGCTTCACTGGCCGCTTCTTTTTCTACGTATAGCACAGACTTGAATAGGAGCAGAGAGGCTCCAGCCTTGCTCAGCTCCATATCCCTCACAGATCTAATCATCATCGTAATAGTCTCGCCAATGAAAAGGCATATATGCATGCTATAATGAAATGACGTCGTCACATTGATATAACAGAATAGTTGGAGAAAAAAGTCAAAACTAAAACTACAAGAATGAACGACTCATAGATTTACAATCTCATTATTTATAAGATCCAATTGGCCTCCTGTAATGAAACCACTATGTAGTGCCTTTGTGTATCACTTATTTCTGGAGTGTTAAATTTTATCTCAGTTAGATTATATTAATTTGCAGCTTACTAGTAAAGAAAGCTAAATATTAGGACTGAGACGCCTGCCAAAATATAAAAAGCTTAATAGTGAAGAAAACTAAATTTGATGCTTCAAACTTCCTCCATGGATCGGTATTTCAATATGGCTCCTTTTTTTAGCTTAATTAAGTTACAGGCTAAAGGAGCTCAATATTACCTGAAAATCTGGATCTGGCTGAGTGGGACGTTTATGTACATCCATAGTTCTCCTTTTGGACACTGTTCCCCTTTTTGGTTTCCTGTAGGTACACTTGTCCGATTTCAGGTCTCAGAAAATTGAGGGTGCGTCTTAGATTTGACTATCCTTGACAATTCTGTACAAATACATGCATAATTGGAGAAGCAGTAAACAATTAAATCTACTGAGACTACTTGCTGTTTGAGGAAAAAATTATCTTCAGAGAGTGCATATTTATTTGTGTTGCTAAATGTGTGGACTTCACAACTAAGAACTTTTACAAAACATGGTTTTGCCTATTCTCAGTCTCGTATTTGTGATTATGCTATCACAGGTTACCCCAAGGTGGTTTGAGCATTGGACTTCAAATAAAGTTTATGATGGAGACATGATTGTTCTTCAGGGTCAAGAAAAAGTCTTTCTGTCTTCTTCTGATGTTAATGCCGAATACACAAAGATCACATTTACACCAACACAGGCTGACAGATTTGTCTTAGCTTTTAGAAATTGGCTGAGACGACATGGCAACAATCAACCTGACTGGTTTGGGAGCACAAACAACCTTCAACCTCCACCGTCTACGACCTTGTCCAAAAGCCAGGTAAGGATGACAGCGAAATTAGAATAAGAAAACTTCATTAGTTGATATTCTAGGTTCTTGGCTCACAAATGTAAGGTTCTTTTTTCTCTGCAGATGTTAGACAGGTTTGAGCAGCACACGCTTATATGCTCCTCGTGTAGAGGAGCTTATACTGTATTCCAGACCTTGCAGAAAGTTTTCATCGACGCTGCTATAATTTTCTGCTCAACATCGGGGATCCCATCCGAGATGCACCTTCGCATTGTCCTGGGCGTACTTACATTTCTAAGTGCTGGTTTAGCTTATGTGTTTCATGAGCTTGAGAAGAATTTTGTGTTTGTTGATTATGTAAACGCAGACATTGATTAGACCAGGAGAAAACAAGAGTGTAAAAAATAAAGATTTATGTAAATGTGCACACCAATTCCCTAAGGGTGAGTAGATAATTTTTATTCTTAATCAGTGTACAGTGTAAAAATCCAGGCATATAGAATTATAGAAATTAAAGTTGTATACAGGATACAAGTAACTCATCTCCTTTGTTAAGTGTGTGTATCAGTATACGAGGATAACAAAATAACGAAATAAGCTAGCCTTGTAGAAATAAAAAAGTTCATTGATAGGGGTACAACATTCTGTATAAAGCTATTACTTACCTGATCTTTTTTTGCGGATAAGCAGACTGAGTACTACTTTTTCGGCGATCAGTACCTGCTTTCAAGGCCTTGATATTTATTGTAGATAGAAAAGGGGTTTTGTCATGTGCTTGTGTGACAGAAACGAGTTTTTTCCGAGGAACACTTTGAAAAACCTCCAAGATTACACTCCATAAATTGATTCGTACAATCAGAATTCTTAAATAAGATTTACACAAGTAACTTACTAACTGCTCCCTAAACAAAACTACTGACCGGAATGGTTAAGGAGAACCATGATGGCAATGAAGGCACATGAAATATAGGTGTACATGTATTAAAAAAAAAAATGGTGAATTTGAGGGCTAAGAGCAACCGCAGCGGGCGACTATACCAAAGAGTAAAGATTAAATTTACTTTTTGGTCGGTTTTCCCACGACTAAAGCTACAGTACCAGATAATATTTCCTCGCGACTAAAAGTATAGTCGCACGCTGTCATACAAGAGCGTTTACGCTAAACGCTACGCTAAGGAAGCGTTATTAAACACGGACGCTTAACCAGAAAAGCGTTTGATGAGACGCTTTAGAAGGGAAGCGTAAGATGTAACGCTCCCGTATGACAACGTCTGTATGCGCAAACGCAACCCAAATGAGCGTCTCACAGGACGTCCATACGGAATAGCGTTCATAACAAAACGCTTACTTGGGAAGACGTCCCATTTGGGCGCTCATGTGGAGCTGCGCCAAGTAAATATTAGTGAGCGTTTGTTAGTGTTAGGAGGACGTCCCATTAGTGCTCTTAGTTAGTGCTCTTAGTAAGCAGTTAGGAGGACGTCCCATTAGTGCTCTTAGTTAGTGCTCTTAGTAAGCAGTGAGCGTACTTAGTGGTTAGTAAGTGGTTAGTGGTCTTAGTGGTTAGTAAGTGCTCTTAGTTAGTGCTCTTGGTTAGTGGTTAGTGGTCTTAGTGGTTAGTAAGTGAGCGTTGGTAAGTTAGGACGTTTAGTTAGTGCTCTTAGTGGTTAGTAAGTGCTTAGTTAGTAGTGAGGGTTAGTAACTGCTTAGTAAGCAGTGAGCGTTTAGTGCTTATAGGAGTGAGCGTTAGTAATACGTTCATTTAAAGGAACGTTTCATATATGGGCGTTCTTATAAAGCAGCGTTGTGATTTCGGCGTTCGATTATGAGGACGTATGTGAGTAAACGTCTACATACGACAACGCTCAATTTACATACGTTCTCCTATGACTACGCTTTGATAGAAGACGCTACCTTGTGTGGACGTTAACCATACGTTTGATTAAGGAAGCGTACGAGTATGCAAACGCTCATTTATAAGTGCATCTGGTTCCAGAATATGAAACGCTCACATAAATGTGCGTCCAACAACATACGTCCCACTAGAGAAACGTCCGTGTCACCTAACGTTCTTCTACAACAGCGTTTTATAACAGACGTCTAATTAAAATGACGTGCGATCATATTTACTCACAAAACCGTTGTGGAAAAAATGAAAAACGACCAAATTTTGTTTACTCTTTGGTATTTGGTATACTCGAACCGTTGCAGTTGCTCTAACAAAAACCATTTAGGAACTACTTTTTTAAAGCCATCCAATGGGAGAAGCTAAGGGGTAACCTATGGGTATATAAAATTACCATAAAACTTTTCATTAATCTAATTATTACCAAAATATTTTTCATTTATAAAACCTAAACTTAAATCTATTTCACACTTTCACCATTCAAACTTCCGATTCTCTTCTTCTCCTCTCAATTTCAAAACTACCGATTACTCTTCAAACTACCGATTTTCCACCATTTTCTTCTCATCTTCAACCGATTAATCGTAAACCAATTAATCGTACTTACTACAATCCAAAGATGCCTCGACAAAAGCAAACAAGTCGTCAACCTTCTAATACAGATTGGCCGCATTTTAACGAATTAGTAAGAGATCGAGAAATTGTTCAAGAACAAAGCAATGAACGCGATGAGGATGAAGTAGACACGGAGTCCGAATACGAAAATCTGCCTCTCCAGCAGCTGATGGCTCCAATAAGGTTAGGGATTTACCATAATTTTTGTTTATATTGCTTAAATCGCTCGAATTAGAGAGTAGAATACCAAGGGTTTTAGGTGCAGTAGCACAATCGGTAATTTCGTGGTTGTATTAAACTACCGATTGTGGCAGTGTTCTTCACTGCTCATGAAGATCATGCACAATCGGTAGTTATCTTTAGGTTAAAACTACCGATTGTTCTTCTGTATAAAAAATTTGTAATAATCGATAGTTTTGTATAGGCTTAAACTACCGATTGTGAGTGTTCAGTGAACCTCAAAAACACCCATCACAATCAGTAGTTAGATTTAGACGTAAACTACCGATTATTCTACTGGATGCAAAAGTAGTGATAATCGGTAGTTTCATTTAGTGTTAAACCTCCGATTGTGCTAGTTAGTGATCCTCAAAAACATCGATCACAATCGGTAGTTATTTTTACACCTAAACTACCGATTATTCTACTGGATACAAATTTAGTGATAATCGGTAGTTAAATTTTTTATGTAACTACCGATTGTGCGTGTGTCCATAGACTTGTGTTCCCATTTTTTTATGCACAATCGGTAGTTAGTGTAGATCCCGTGCTACCGATTATGCACAATCGGTAGTTTAATTTGTTTTTATACTTCTGATTGTACACAATCGTTGGTTACATTGTTTTTTTGCCTACCGATTGTTAACAATATGTTGAGTTCTATTTACTTTTTCTTATGTACTGAAATAATTTTTCTTTATCTTGTATCAAAAAAGGGAAAAGCGTACTAAGCAAAGGAACGATCCAATTCTATCGGGGCCTCGTCCTGGAGGCGGTAAGAAGGTTACCGCTAGTGCTAGACGACAAAAGAGCGCTAGCTAAAACGAAGAAGGACGACCAACTGCTCCTCAAGCTCAACACTTCGAAGGAGGTGGACCAAATGCTACCCAAGAAGAAGAAGAAACTGGTACAAAGAAACAACCAAGGAAGAGACGAGGACACAAGGTCCCCGACTCTCTGAAGATTAAGGGTCCCCAACAAGGTCAAATCCCCGGGCTCCCAAGAGACGGAGGACGTCTATTGTTTGGCTACAAGGATTCTTGGGCCAAAGAAATTTTACTCTACCGAGGTAATAATTATAAAACGCCATTCTTAACATATTGTTTTCTTATTCGCAGAAGTGTTAACTTTTATTCTAGTTGTTTTTAATTCGTTGTGTATATTAGGACCATTCTAATGCGGTCCGTCTACTGAAACCTACGGCTGCACCATACAAGATGAGCGACTGGCCATTGGAAGGTGAGTTGTGTTCGGTTCCAGCAAATTATAGAGAACTCGGGGCTATCTACGACCGTCGTAAACTTCATGTTAAAGCACGACCGGGTGTCGATATCGGCATTCATGGAGAGGTATTATCCGGAGACCAATACTTTCCACATGTCGTGGGGAGAGATGACCATCACACCCGATGATGTGGTACAGATTCTAGGTCTGAAGGATCATGGAGAGGCGGTCAAGTTTGATTATGTGAAGCAGTTAAGCTGGGACCAGCTTTATGCTTTGACCGAGAAGTGCTTTGGTTGGGACCAACAAACCTCCAACCAAGAGTTTGACCGGTGCACTAAATACAGAACCATGCAATTTAGTATGGTTCATCTGATGGAAAGGTTCAGAGGCACCTTGGATAAAGAGAAGGCCAACCCAAAGTTCAGCGATGACCAGGTCAAAGCTGCAGCAACTGCATATCTTCTTTGCGTTTTGGGATGTGTAATTTTCCCAAATGCTAGTGGAAACCGGGTTGACGCCAACCTGCTACCACTTTTGGATCCCATCCAGAAAGTTCAAGACTATTTGTGGGGGACGGCATGTCTTGCTTTTTTGATGGAAGATATGAGAAAGGCATCCCGGAAGGAGACTAGCCAAATAGCCGGGAACGTGAGCTTATTGCAGGTATTTTAGTAACTCCATTGATGGTTTGATTACTATTTATTCTTTCTTCTTTTGCTCTTTCAATTTTCTCATACTTGGTATGATATGTTCATTAAGCTTGGATCTACGATCACTCCCACCCTGGAGTTGGCAACACAAAAGCCGGATTGGGAGAGAGGCATAACCCGAGGCAAAAAATACATCTTTTCGGGCAACCATTCAAGGTTCAAGGAGCATGAGTTGATTGCTTTGAGGAGGAACCTAGACTCCATGGCGGCCCCAGATGTATGTTTTGATCCCTACAGGGAAGAGCTAGCTGATCGTATTATACCTCAAAGGTCTGAGTTGGCCATGTACTTTGGACCCTTGTGGCATCCAACAGGGTATGTAATCTACAATGCCTCTAGGGTCCTACGTCCAATGGGTTATGTCCAAGTAGAACCTAGGCCTCACATCCACGGCAAGTTCAAATTGGACGTTCCAAATAGTATTGGTGGTAAGGACACGATCCAAGTTGTTTACACGCCCAACCCATCTGTTGAAGATTGGAACAACAGAATGCATTACATGATCGACGAGGGGAGACCTGTAAACCGAGGTGATGAGATAACCTCAGCCTATATGGTATGGTACCGGGAGCATTCTCATCTTAAAGTGATCCGTGAAGATAAAGGAAATAGCACCGGGGTAAACCAATATAGGTCCATCATCAAAGACAACCCGTCGGGCTTAGCAAGGATGGTACGTGATGTTATTTCCTTTTGATTTTAGTATTACGGGTCAATATTATAGATAATAATCGTTTGATTGTTATTGCCTAAAAACAGAAGAAGAGGATTGCATTTCTGTCGAACAAGATAGGTTCGTGCCTCAATGGGGGAGATAAAGACCTCCTTGACAACCTTGATAACGAAGCTTATGCTCTCCAGTTCGGAGATACCAGCACGACGACGACGGAGACGAGAAAAGAGCGCTAGCCAAAACGAAGAAGGAGGACCAAGTGATCCTCAAGCTCAACACTTTGAAGGAGGTGGACCAAATGCTACCCAAGAAGAAGAAGAAACTGGTACAAAGAAACAACCAAGGAAGATACGAGGACACAAGTTCCCCGACTCTCTGAAGATTAAGGGTCCCCAACAAGGTCAAATCCCCGGGCTCCCAAGAGACGGAGGACGTCTATTGTTTGGCTACAAGGATTCTTGGGCCAAGGAAATCTACTCTACCGAGGTAATAATTATTAAACATTGTTCTTAACATATTGTCTTCTTATTCATATAAGTGTTAACTTTTATTTTAATTGTTTTTAATTCGTCGTGTATATTAGGACCATTCTATTGCGGTCCGTCTACTGAAACCTATTGCCGCACCATACAAGATGAACGACTGGCCGTTGAAGGATGAGTGTCCTCGGTTCTATGAAATTATACTGAGCTCGGGACTATCTACGGCTGCCGAAAACTCCATGTTAAAACACGACCGTGTGTCGATATCAGCATTCATGGAGCGGTATTATCCAGAGATCGATACTTTTCACATGTCGTGGGGAGAGATGACCATCACTCCCGATGATATGGTGCAGATTCTATTTCTGACCGACCATGGTACGGCGGTCAAGTTTGATTATGTGAAGCAGTTAAGCTGGGACCAGCTTTATGCTTTGACCGAGAAGTGCTTTGGATGGGACCAACAAACCTCCAACCAAGAGTTTGACCGGTGCACTAAATACAGAACCATGCAATTTAGCATGGTTCATCTGATGGAAAGGTTCAGAGGCACCTTGGAAAAAGAGAAGGCCAACCCAGAGTTCAGCGATGACCAGGTCAGAGCTGCAGCAACTGCATATCTTCTGTGCGTTTTGGGATGTGTAATTTTCCCAAATGCTAGTGGCAACCGGGTTGACGCCAACCTACTACAACTTTTGGATCTCATCCACAAAGTTAGAGACTATTCGTGGGGCACTGCTTGTCTTGCGTTTTTTGATGGAAAAGATGAGGAAGGCATCCCGGGAGGAGACTAGCCAAATAGCCGGGTACGTGAGCTTATTGCGTATTTTAGTAACTCCATTGAAGGTTTGATTGCTATTTATTCTTTCTTCTTTTTCCCTTTCAATTTTCTCATACTTGGTTTGATATGTTCATTAGGATTGGATCTACGATAACTTTCCCTCCCTGGAGTTGGCAACACAGAAGCCGGATTGGGAGAGAGGCACAACCCGAGGCAAAAAATACATCTTTCCGGGCGACCATTCAAGGTTCAAGGAGCAGGAGTTGATTGCTTTGAGGAGGAACCTAGACTTCATGGAGGCCCCAGATGTATGTATTTATCCCTACTGGGAAGAGCTAGCTGATGGTACTATATCGCGAAGGTCTGAGTTGGCCATGTACTTTGGACCCTTGTGGCATCCAACAGGATATGTAATCTACAATGCCTCTAGGGTCCTACGTCCAATGGGTTATGTCCAAGTAGAACCTAGGCCTCACATCCACGGCAAGTTCAAATTGGACGTTCCAAATAGTATTTGTGGTAAAGACACGATCCAAGTTGTTTACACGCCCAACCCATCTGTTGAAGATTGGAACAACAGAATGCATTACATGATCGACGAGGGGAGACCTGTAAACCGATGTGATGAAATAACCTCAGCCTATATGGTATGGTACCGGGAACATTCTCATCTTAAAGTGATCCGTGAAGACAAAGGAAAGAGCACCAGGGTGCACGAGTGTAGGTCTACTTTCAAAGACAACCTGTCGTCCTTAGCAAGGCTGGTACGTAATGTTATTTCCTTTTGATTTTAGTTTTACGGGTCAATATTATAGATAATAATCGTTTGATTGTTATTGCCTAAAAACAGAAGAAGAGGATTGCATTTCTGTCGAACAAGGTAGGTTCGTGCCTCAATGAGGGAGATAAAGACCTCCTCTTCAACCTTGATAACGAAGATTATGCTCCCCGGTTCGGAGATAAATGTACGATCACGATGGCGACGAGGAATGTAACTACTAAGAAGACTAAACGTTTTCGCGGTTCAACGAGTGCTGCTCCTCGAGCCAATGTCCCTGCTTCTCAAGCCGATGAACCTGAAGCCTCTGTTACTCGTGATCCTCTTCCTAAAACCAAAAAAGTTAGGAATTAGGTTGTAATCGTTAAATTGAAGGATATTATTTTAGTGTTTAAATTGAGTTATCATTTGATTTGCCATCGATTTATTTTTAACAAGTTATGTTCTATAAATTTTACATGTACAATCGGTAGTTAGTGGGTTTGAAACAACTACCGATTGAGTAAATTAATCAGTAATCGGTAGTTTAGAATTACTTAAACTACCGATTATGTACATTCAGCGATAATCGGTCGTTTGTACAAAATTTTAACTACCGATTGAGAGTGTCCAGGAGTTTTCAAAAAAATTGGATTTCCAATTTGGGGCTATTAATCATAATCGGTAGTTTGTATAATTTTTTAAACTACCGATTGTGATTGTACAAATTTTTGAAAAAATCTCGATTTCCAATTTAGGCTACTTATCATAATCGTTAGTTTAAGAATTTTTTAAACTACCGATTGTGATTGTACAAATTGTTGAAATTTTTGAAAAAATCTCTGATAGACACATTTTAGTGTCTAGATTGCACCTTAGTTTCTATTAAGTTAGTATTCGATTTTGCAAATATGACGTGTTTTTATGCTTTTGTAGGTACATTTGAAGAATAAAGATTTGTGGAAAAATTGGCTCAAAAAGTGATAAAGGCACCCCAAGGACAAGTGTTATTTGACACCCTAGAAGTGGATAAGGGGTACCCTCGAGTCAACTCGGTCAAATCGGGTCAACCCCGAGTCAAATCGGTCAACCCGAGTTGACCGAGTCAACTCAGCACGGGATCGGGACGGAAACTACTGTATTCAACTCCACACTTTGATTAATGGTTAAACTTGCATATTTTCGTCTCAAATTGATACACAATATACTAGAGGTCCATACAAGATTAAACACACCAAGAAACAGCAATTTTAGCCGGAAAAATAGCCCCAAATCCGAATTTGGCCGGAAAAAGGGAGTTATACTTTGATTCGGATTTGGGAGGATTTGGATGTGTTTTAAAGAGTTCTATTAGGTTTAGAAGACTCAAAAGGATCCCTAGAGCCTATATATACCAAGAGAAGCCAAGAAGAACGGAGAGAATAGCTTGGAATTGAAGTTTCGGGGTCGCCGGAATTGTGATCGGGATCCGGCCAACTGCTGTTGCACCGGTCACCGTCGGTGACCGTGTTCTTCATCCATCGCTGCCGAAGAAGAAGACTCAGCAACACTTTTAAGTGTTGCTGTTTCGTTGCTTAGCTTTCAAATTTCTTCCCTCCTTTTCTTTGCCTTAGCCTTTTGCAACGGCTGAACCTTGTTCTGTAACACTTATAAACGCGTCTGTTCAGCTGTTACAGCGTTATTCAACCTTGTAATCAATATTTCGAGCAATGAAAAGATCTTTTGAGCAAGTTTTCTTCACCATGAGCTAAGTATATTTACTGGGATGATGGAGGAGGTTTTTCTCTCAATTTTATGTGGTAAGTCTATTTTTAATTAATTAATTATAATTCTTTACTTATTAAAATTGCATAGTTTCGTAATAGAAAAACGGTTTTCATTCAGTAGTGGTGTTTTTGTTTGATGGGTCATGCTGGGTTAACGACCTCTGATGTCCCATGCTTATGATTTACCTCTACTTGTTTGCATAAAACCTATTTTGGCAATAGTTGAGCTTAATTTATTTAAAAGAATTACCCGATTAATCACATAAATTGTTAGAAATAACCGAATCTTGATTCCTGGTTTTCTCCATATTTTCTAAAAATCATCTCTAGTTTATTTTCCTGATTTTTATTAGTTTAGATTAAGTCCAATATTTTCTAAAATCATTACCTTCACAAGTTCGAGAATCGAACCTCTTTTTACCACTATATAAAATCACATCAATCTCGATTTCCAATTTGGGGCTACTTATCATAATCGGTAGTTTAAGATTTTCTTAAACTACCGATTGTGCTTGTACAAAATGTTGAAATTTAAAAAAAAAAATCGATTTCCAATTTGGGGCTACTTATCATAATCGGTAGTTTAAGAATTTTTTAAACTACCGATTGTGATTGTACAAACTGTTAAAATTTTTGAAAAAATCTCGATTTCCAATTTGGGGCTACTAATCATAATCAGTAGTTTAAGAATTTTTTAAACTACCGATTGTGATTGTACAAATTGTTGAAATTTTTGAAAAAATCTTGATTTCCAATTTGAGGCTACTTATCATAATCGGTAGTTTAAGAATTTTTTAAACTACCGATTGTGATTGTACAAATTGTTGAAATTTTTTTGAAAAAATCTCGATTTCCAATTTGGGGCTACTTATCATAATCGGTAGTTTAAGAATTTTTTAAACTACCGATTGTGATTGTACAAATTGTTGAATTTTTTTTGAAAAAATCTCGATTTCCAATTTGGGGCTACTTATCATAATCAGTAGTTGAAGAATTTTTTAAACTACCGATTGTGATTGTACAAATTTTTGAAAAAATCTCGATTTCCAATTTAGGCTACTTATCATAATCGTTAGTTTAAGAATTTTTTAAACTACCGATTGTGATTGTACAAATTGTTGAAGTTTTTGAAAAAATCTCGATTTCCAATTTGGGGCTACTTATCATAATCGGTAGTTTCTTAAACTACCGATTGTGCTTGTACAAAATGTTGAAATTTAAAAAAAAAAATCGATTTCCAATTTGGGGCTACTTATCATAATCGGTAGTTTAAGAATTTTTTAAACTACCGATTGTGATTGTACAAACTGTTGAAATTTTTGAAAAAATCTCGATTTCCAATTTGGGGCTACGTATCATAATCGGTAGTTTAAGAATTTTTTAAATTACAGATTGTGATTGTACAAATTGTTGAAATTTTTGAAAAAATCTTGATTTCCAATTTGGGTCTACTTTCATAATCGGTAGTTTAAGAATTTTTTAAACTACCGATTGTGATTGTACAAATTGTTGAAATTTTTGAAAAAATCTCGATTTCCAATTTGGGTTACTTATCATAATCGGTAGTTTAAGATTTTTTTAAACTACCGATTGTATTTGTACAAAATGTTGAAATTTTCAAAAAAAATCTCGATTTCCAATTTGGGGATCTTATCATAATCGGTAGTTTAAGATTTTCTTAAACTACCGATTGTGCTTGTACAAAATGTTAAAATTTTCAAAAAAATCTCGATTTCCAATTTGGGGCTACTTATCATAATCGGTAGTTTAAGATTTTCTTAAACTTCGATTGTGCTTGTACAAAATGTTGAAATTTAAAAAAAAAAATCGATTTCCAATTTTGTTACCGTTCTGAATTGTTACCGTTGATCAACGGTTATAATTTGTATTCTCATACACCTATAAATAAATGAATTTATTTCTATCATTCCCATTTCAAATCCACATCTTTTACATTTCATAGAGAATTTCTAATCTCGCGTTTTCATGTAATGTCGGGTTACGAAAATTTTAGGCTTAATGCAGAGAATTTTACCCTAGACATAGATTTATCCCTATGTCGAAACATGGTATTACATTATCCAGCAAGGGGTCATGAACGTCGGATGAATTGTGTAATAAGCATGCAATGGTTAGAACATGTCCATGATAACTTTTTTAATGAAACCGGTAACCCCAACAACCTGAACAGAGCAGGCCTTTTTTGTCGATATATGGAAATCACAAAGGAAGTACTAGAATTTTCTTCTTTAACCGCTAAGGTGAATGAAAGAAGAATTAGGAATGAAACTGATGATGAAGTTGTTGCCAGATCTCTGGAGGAACGGAGAAGATGGAAACGTTCAGATTTCAGGTACCAACCTCATTTATAGATCCTAAGGGTGATGGAAGAATACAATCCTTTTGTGTTGATTATTCTCCGAAGAAGTGAAGAACGTCGTCACGGGCGTAATACGATCCGTTGAAGAGGTTTGCTTAAGTGTTTAAGTGTAATCTACCAATGAGATTGATCACTTTGAATTTCTATAATGTGTTTTCTTTCGTTTATTCAAATGTTTTGTTTTTTTTTGAACAAGTTTAATGAACGTAGTAAGTTTATTTGAACAAGTTTTTCTTCGGATGATGAAATAGTATTACTAAGTTAGATGTTAAGTAAAATCGACATAATCGGTAGATAATAATGTTTTTAAACTACCGATTACATACAATCGGGAGTTATTAAATTCATGTGCTGCCGATTATCCACAATCAGTAGTTATTTATGTTCACTAACTACCGATCGTAGCAAGAAAAGTCATGGACAACAAAACTATTATAATCGGTAGATAAAATTGATCTTTAAACTACCGATTACAAAGTTTAAAATTTTAAAGTTTAATTCATTATATGTTTACAATCGGTAGATATAAATTTTCAATATCTACCGATTGTGAAAGATGAAGTGTTCGAAATTTTAGAAGTTTTGAGAAATTTAATTTGGGGCAACTTACATAATCGGTAGTTTAAGTACTCCATTAAACTACCGATTGTACAATCGGTAGGAAAATAAATCACGATCCTACCGATTGTACAAAACTAAAACTTGAAAAATCAATCTAAAACACTCTCGATTTCTAATCCAAAACTAACTCAAATCATTTTCTAATAACCAAAGTAATCAACTAATTAATCAAAATTAACACTAATTAAGCAAGGGTATATTAGCCATTATAGAAAATAGATGGATAAGGGATGTATTGAGATTACTTCAAAATGACCTTATTTTGTCTTATTAGTCGCCCCTAATTAGTTTTTGGTAGCCATCAAATTCACCGGCTAAAGAAACAAGAGATCACCCAATACTGTAGTTGTGAAAGGCTAGGTACCAAGACAAACACTGGCAGCTCAAGTCTCAACGAAATATATCATAGCCAGAGATATAGCTGGAACAACCTAATGTTAAAAAGAGCAAGAGCTTTGAAGATGATTAGTGACTAACTGCCTAGTTAATCTCGCATATACTGCTGCAGTTACACCAAGTAGCCTTACATTGATCCTGCAATTTGTATTTGCTCCTCTCTGGCATGTCAAGTCAAAAGCGTTATTAAATTGAAGCTCTCCATGGAACGGTAGCCATGCCAATTTCTGCCACCAATCTAGTTAATGCTTCACATATTCCGCTCACAGGCAAGTTCAAACTTTGTAACCTTCATAATTCACAGCTCAGACCCCAGTTGGTGGTTTCTCAGATGATATTGCAAGTCTATCAAAGTTGCAGACAACGTGAAGCTCCACACATAAGAAGAGACTCTTGGTGAGAATAGCAAGAGACTTGTAGTAATAACCATTCCCGACTGCAGATCCAAGAATTACCCATGGTGGCCTACTTCCTACTTTCAACTTTGGCAAAAACATAGATGATAAAGGATTCAAGATTTTATACATACATACAGATGCTAAGATTAAACAGATAGAAGAGTTCTGTGCTATTTCAAGGATTGGAGTCAGGTGACCAAATGGAAGGGGCAGAAAAACTCCATTGAACCCTTAAGGCTAATCATATTACAGTAGACCCATAAGACTGAGGAAATTCGAACCCTAATTTCCTCATCGTCCAATTCCAAGAACCCCCAAAATTCAAAACATCAAAATTGAGATATAGAATTTTCTATAATGACCAAAACTAAATTCGAGATTCATAAAATTAAACGAAGATTCATCATTAATTGAAAGATTTGATCCATTCATTCATCACTACCAAGACCCAAAATACAAAACGAAGCACTGTTAAAAATACTTACAAAGACGAAACCCTAATTTCATACCCCGAACATAACAAAATAAAACCCCCAAATCCCCTTGCGAAACCCTAAGAACTTGTGAACTTGGTAACAGCTTTGGTACCCTCAGAAACTGCATGTTTAGCCAACTCTCCGGGAAGAACAAGACGAACAGCAGTCTGAATCTCCCTTGAAGTGATAGTTGGTTTCTTGTTGTACCTCGCCAATCTGGATGATTCTTGAGCAAGCTTCTCAAAGATATCATTAATAAAACTGTTCATAATACCCATAGCTTTACTTGAAATACCAATATCAGGATGAACTTGTTTCAGAACTTTAAAGATGTAGATCTTGTAAGTCTCAATTGATTTCTTTGATCTCTTCTTCTTCTTATCTGTTGACGAAGCATCCTTGGCTGGGAGTTTCTTCTCAGCTCTGGGTTTCTTCTCTGCAGGTGCTTTCTCTGCTGCTGGTGCTTTCTCAGCTGGCTTCTTCTCTGCTGGCTTCTTCTCTGCCGGCTTTTTCTCTGCTTTCGGTGCCATTTGATCGGAAACTGAAAGTTAGATTGGAAAATTAAAGAGTCGGATAAACTTAAAGGAGTGCAGGTAAGATGTTGTGGAGAAAGAATGAGAGTTTTGGGATTTATATAGTGATATTGCTGGAATTTGATTGGTTTGTTATGTTCCATACGGATCGATAGACTGACCGTTGATTATTGTAAAGGTTATGGACGGTGGAGATATCTCGGATTAAGCGGGTTTAATAAATTGTGTTTCATTTGGCGCCGATAACATACGGATTGATAATATTGGCCGTTGATTATTGTACTGAATTTGGATGGTGGTGATATTTCGGATTAAGCAGGATTAAGTTGTGTTCCATTTGGCTACTTCATTTCTCCCCTGACTAGTTTGGCGAACCCTATTGTTGGAGTTGCAGCTCTTGCCTTATAGGGACTTATAAGATTGTAAAATAGGATCATCGTATAACCAATTACAATCTTTTTTATCTAAGTGTGTTTTATAATACCTAGACTACTCTGGACTAATTAGTATTAATATTAAACTAATTAATAGTTAGTTAGTTGATTAGTTTAACGAATTAATTAAAAGTTAATAAAGTCTAAAATTAAAACTTTATCATTATCTTTTGGAGTAAGAAGAAGAAACAGTGGAAGAAGAAAAAAATTGAAAACCTATAAATTTTAATTTCAACACCCAAATAAGTGATTATAACAAGAGTTATAAGGTAGGAGAATCATCTTTTTCTAAATCAAAGAAGATATTCATACAACAAAACAATGATCCAGAGATGGCTGGTTTTCTAGATAATTAAAAGTTTTTAACTCAAACTCAAGAATATGAACCTTACTATGATTTTGAAGATCCAAGCCAAGAATATGAAGAAAATGAAGCTCGAACTAGTCAGGTATACATCTAAATTAACTCCAATATTGTGTTTTGTTGCATGTAATTACTTAAAGTACGTAGAAAGTTTGATTTTTACGCTGTCAGAAAACCCCCAAATTCCAATCGTAGGTCATGATTTCCCAGCCGTATAAATTATCTACGGTTGGAAAAAGATGAACTCCCAGCCGTAAACTCTGATATACGGATGGATAAATAAGAACTCATAGTCGTAGAACATATATACGGCTAGGTTATGCCCACGGGAACTCAGTCGTAGGTGCATGGGCATATTAAATGCTATGTTATCCATTACGGCTGGAAAAGCTGGTTGTAAACAAAACTCAGGGTTGCTTACGGTTGGCAATTGTAATAAAGTTGGTCGTAGGATATTTTAACGATTGGAAATGTCAATCGTAATAGAAACTCAGGCTCGCATACGGCTAGCTTTTGTACCAAAGTTGGTCGTAAAAGATTTTTTACGGTTAGATTTTTAGTTGTCGACCCAGCCGTAACTAGGGTCTTGAGATGGTTTTTTATGTTTTTCTTACGTCTATGTTTTATTTTTCTTAGATGGATTCCATACCTGAACCAATGGAAGATCAACCCCCAGATGTTAACTTATTGAGTGAGGATACAAGTGATCACTATGCCAATAACTTTGAATGGGTACATATAAACGATACGAATAAATAGGCTCGAAAACAAGGGTTGAAAAAGATGTGCGTTATAGTTGAAAACAATCAAGTAAGACCCACATCCTTTCAAATAGTTTACGAGAGTAGTGGTAAGTATAAGAGTCATCAAAAAAAGGATTTCGTGTGTAAACCAAAAAGCACGAGGAAGAGGAGAGTGCATCATACAAATAAGTGTGGTTGCCCTTTTAAGCTTCAATTTAAGTACAACTTGGTCAAGAAAATGTGGTTTATGAGTGAGGTGGTATCGAGATTTCATAACTACCCAATTCCGGAGAGTTTGATAAACCATCCTTATACGGCAAGGCTCAACCCCCAAAAGAGGGAGCTAGTAGATGTGTTGAGTCAACAACGAGCAAGACCTATTGATATCCTTTGTAATGTGAAAACATTAAACAAGAATAACTCATCTACCTTGACTACCATCTACAATGCAATAGAAAAATTGAGAAGTGAGCAATGGCAAAATAGAGAACTTACGTAACAATTATTGTACTTGGGGGAAAAGGCGAACTACACGGTAGTGTATGAGAAAGATGAGAACGGGGAAGTGATGTATCGTTTGTTGGCTCATCCGGAGTTTTTAACATTGGCAAGATGCTTCCATCAAATTCTTTTTATGGATTGCACGTATAAAACAAACAAGTATAAAATGTCGATATTGAACTTTATTGGGCAAACATCGACGAAGTCGCCTTTTAGTGTGGGGTTTTGTTTTTTAGAAGATGAGAAGAAGGAAAGTTACATGTGGGCATTACAAAAGGTAAAGTTATTCTACCAAGAGGGCTATACTCCCAAGATGATGATTACTAATAAGGAGCAAGCATTGATGAAGGCGATAAAGGGTGTTTTTCCCGACACACATCATCTTCTATGCACGTTCCATATATGGAATAATGTCCAAACCAATTGCAATCCCAAAATTGTGCCGCCAAGGAAAACCGAGATGGCGAGGATTAACAAACTACCGGTAGAGAAACAAAAAGTGGAGAAAGACAAATTCGAGGAAACTGACAAAGTAGCCAAGGTTAATGGGCTAGTTTTAGCTTAAAGTGGGATGTTGTGACTTGGTCGATGACGGAAGAAACCTACTTTTAAAATGAGTATATGCTAATGCCCCATTGTGAAAGCTACCTGGATGTTCTAGAGCATTTGAAGAAACAATTGTTGGATCCCCATAAAGAGAAGTTTGTTAGCGCATGGGTAAACAAACATAAACACTATGACAACCAAGCGACTAGCACGGTCGAGTCATCTCCCAATAGATTCAAGAGGAAGCTAACTGGGTATGATGGTGGATTTGTTGTACTGTTTGATGTTATGGAAGACTAATTCAAGCGTGACCTCGAACGAATCCAAGGGCTATTTGAATTTAACCGGACTAGAAAACATGTTGTCTATTTGGAAAAACCTTGGTTACGATTAATAACATACTATGTCTCTCATTGGGCCATTGAGAAAATAATGGGCGAAGTTGATAAGATGAAACTCCCATTCTGTGTGAGGAGTCTATATGTCCCAACATGTCGGCTTTGGGACTTCCATGCTGGCATGTGATAGCTAGGTATGAAGAACAAGTGATCCCAATTGAAGATATGAATCCATTTTGGAAACAACTTTCATTCAACGATCCATTACCAAATGAAGGCTCAGGTGATGTGTTTTGCGATACCGAGGCTCACAAAGAATTGCTTGACAAGTACACTTCATTGAATCCGTTCCAAAGATAAATTTAGTTGTACGAGTTGTGAAAATTTAACCTCCCTTTCACTAAAGACGATATTATGGAACCAACAAAGAGACAAGGAAAGGGTAGGCCTAGTACTAAAAAGATAAGGAAAGAAGAGAGAAAAAATGCAAAAAAATGGTCCAAGAGAATACAAAATTGTCGGAAAAAATGCAAAGATGGGACTTTCAAATCAAATAGAGGCTTCGGGTTTTCAGCACTTGAGAGCCTTGTATGAGGAGGATGTGAATGGAAAATGTAGTACTACAAACAAACAAAGTCGGAGTAAAACGGAGGAAGGCGGACCAAGCGTTAGAAATGTAAAAGGAAAAGGTCTGAAGCTTTCCTTCCAAAAAAGTTCAACCTTTAAAGTTAATTCTTCTAAAATTGATATCAAATAATTATCAAGAAGGATGTTTGATGTCAAAGGAAAAGCTTCGGCGGTCGAAGAAAATCTGGTATGATAACATCAAATTGTTAGAAAGTGACGTTTCGTATCGCAAGAGGAACGATGGTTGGCCCCCCAAGAGATGAGAAAGGTCAAACTTATCGAACTAGGTACATTATTTGTGAAGAATACTTGGAGTATGTTCCCGAAATCATTCGGGACTATATCAAAGCAACTGACGACGTTGATGTTAATGAATGCACCTACATAAGGAAAAAGATGTTGTGTGAACTCCGAAAACAACTGTATTTATATAAGGCAATGATAAGATATGGGGAAGATGAAGAAAAAGATGCAAATATTGAGGAAAGGTTCGTTGCATTTGAAATGCGTTTAAATTACAACGCAAACGTCACAAGTGATCAATGGATGTCCATGTCGATTTGCAGCCACTTACTCGCCGAAGCATTCTCTTGCGTCGTTCATTATTTATCGCTCGCAATCGTGTGTACAATTGCACCTACCAAAACTGCTTATGTAGAAGAATTTTCTAATAAGTTTTCATGTCCCACGTACGGAAATGTCATTTTATCGGTCTCCAATTAAAAGAAGATTGCACATTGCCTCCTTTGAGGGCCGCATGCGACAACGAGATCTCCAAGGGTTGGTGCCATAGTTCAAGCACCAATTTGAACTCTGGAATACGAGCACCATGTCGAAACCAAAAGAACCACCATGTGTAATTGAGAAGATGTGATGTATGGTGGTGAGTATATGAGAATATATGTATTTTGAATCACTCATTATGAATGAGAGTATTTTTTGGTTAATTGTATCATGGTTTCCCCAATTTTTTATTAAAAAAACTGTGAGAAGTGAAAATTCAGAGTGACTTACGGCTGGGTTTTGCTAGTACTGACCTAGCTGTAACTGGGTTTGCATTATAAAAGTCTATTTACTCCCAGGTTTTTGGCTAAACTTGGCCGTAAACCTGAGCAACATGTTGAAAGACAAAAAACAGATACTTACGGTGGTTGAACAGTTCTCGTCGCATTCTAAATCTTCTAAGAAATACATTAAGTGGAAACATAGGGTTTCTGCAAAAGTAATCTTTCCAGAGAAGTATTGCACCGGCCTCACGTTCTCTTGGTTTTTGGATACGAGTATGAGACTAGTTCATACTTAAAACGATCAATCCCAAAGTGACTGCTTGGTTATTTTGGCACAATGAAACTAAATCTTCGTATGATGAGTAAAAACTATTATTATCATCATCACCAGACGAAGAATAATAAGAGGAAAAAAAAGAAGGAGGAGAAAAACAAGAAGCATAATAGTCAATGTTATTCTCATAGTATGCCATTGGTTGCTGATGTTTGTAGTTTTGGTTTGTATAATTGGAGAATCGGGTGCTCAATTTATAGGCATATTAAGATAAGTCTTTAAGTGTTGATATGACTACACACTCTTGGTACTTGCATCTGAAACCCACTGTGCGGGGATATGTTCTCTTTTACAAATTTCACTATCTTTTATTTTTGGAAAAATATGCGCCCGGACATATTCAAATTGGTACTTGGTCGGGTCATACGGAATATCACTACCAACACCAATACTTAATCTTGTCAACATGACCCAATCAAGCAGTGTGAACCCCATCTCACCAAAGGAGAAGTGAAAAGTGTTCGTTGTATTCCAAAAACGCTCAACAAGATAGTCAATCAATGCATGTGACGAATCTACTACATCCATGGTCAATAAACGGTACATCTTGCCTTTTCAATAATATATTTAACCTTAGGGATGTGTTTTATAATACTTGTATAGGTATGAATGACCTATTTGAGGGAACCACGATGTAAATACTTGAATTTTGAATCGGTTGAATATGTAATATTTGTCGAAGCGTGACTCTGAGCACCTTCCACGACATTGTAGTTCGCTAACCCGGGAACAAAGACCATATCTTCAGTAGTATGGTCTACTTTTGGATCCTCAACGGTTGTAGCTTTCTTGTTCCTCTTTTTTCGACCAACGAATCTCGTCGTGACATTGCTCAACATCTGTGCAAACGGTACATACAAGTTTCAAAATTAAGAGTAACCCTCACAATGCACAAATATAAAACTCTACATTAATCCATAAATCCACATAAATACAAATTTCATCATTAAAAAAGTAATCCTCTAATTAGATAATCAAATGTACAAACATTCATAACTCATCCAAAATACAAAATTCATGATTCACAAAATAGTCTACTAATCAAATTATCAACTCTACAAAATATGTTCATCATAATTCTCTAATTCTATAATTTCATAAACATTCATTATAAAGGAACATAAACATTCATAATTCCAAAATTTCATAAACATTCTTATCAAATCAATTAATCAAGAACTTAAAATTAGCCACAACCCAACTCAAATTAATCAAGAACTTAATCAATTTTAAATTCAAATCAATTAATTTTCATCAATTTTTTAAACCCAATTTACAATTTCCAAAACCCTAGAATTATACCCAATTGTAAAATTATAATTTGTAAAACCTAATATGTCTATTTCATAATCATATGTTTAATCTTTAAACATATATATACAAATTTAATTAACAAAAACATTACAATAAATCATAATTTAAACCTATGAAATCCATTAAAATTCATATAAATAGTTTGAGTTTTATACCTTGTCTTAAGATAAACCTAACTTCAATAAGCTTTGTTTCTCTGCTGCTAGGGTTTTGCTAGGGTGGTTCAATCGGAAAAAAGGTTGACAACAAGAGAAGAGGGTTCAATTGGAGGGTTCAGTTGAAGTGGTAGGCGTCTGGAAGAGGAGAAGAGAAGAACTGAACCCACAGAATCCTCCGTCTGGTGATATAACAAGCGTAATCCTAGAAAACCATGTGTAAGGGTAGATGAGCATCTCTCCTCTAGGCGTTAGTGTAGTCAACTGTTTCATAACACGGGTGTATGGCTAAGATAACGCCCATCGAATGAGGCACACGAACCAATTGCACGCGACACACATTCACCAGGCGAATGCATAAGCGTACGCCCCAACATGCGTTCGTCTACTCCAATGCCTGTCACTGGGGCGTGTTGTTACGCGTGCATCTACCATCATATGTTGTTATGGGCTACGTCTCCCACCGAGCGTTCATCCAGCGTCCGTCCCAACCAAGCGTTTTCACTAGCATACACATATACAACACCAATCCAACAAACAGATCCTTATATATGCGCCCAACGCCAAGCGTTAACTTAATCTTCCGCCTAATCTAAATTTAGTCTTCTACAATTACATATCAGACAGAGTATAATTCAAAAAATTTAGTATTTAGTCTTTGGTTTTACTCTTTACTCCACTTATAACTGTGGAAGCTCTAAAAACCTAAAAAGGAAACTTCAACTTTATCAATGTCTATTTAGCCTCCCGATTTATGAACCATTTTTGTCGATGAAATGATACTTGATAATCTAGAAAATTGGAAAACCACCTTTTTAAATTTATAAATAGAAAGGTTAAAATTATTTGTAAGAGCCAGTTATAAGCTTATACCTTCTTAAATAAGCTTATACCTTCTTAAATAAGCTTTGTTTTCTTAAGATACAAGATCCTATAATCATTAATACTTTAATTAATATAACTTGATTTTTGTTGCGGACGTAGGTATAAAACACTGAGTTGGTTATATGAATTTATATTTTGCGAAAGCTTACCCTCTCATATAAAATAATTTCTAATTATTATCGCCTGAATTAATACGAGGAGATTTTCCACTATCTCGTTTAAGTATATCTATTGGAAATACACACAAATCCAAATTATTATGAATGGTAAGAGCCATCTTTGGTCTCAGGTTCCTCCGTCCATCTTGTTTGGGCAGAAAATTGAATCAACCCAAACAACCAGAATCATCAGAAGAATTAACCAAAGCAAAATAAAAATTGGACACAAGATTTAACGTGGTTCAGCCCTTAATGGCTTACATCCACGGGTCGTGAATTTGAAGGTTTTATTGATTAAGAATTGTGATTACAAATACAAAAAGCTCCATTGGAGCTCTGGTGAGAATGCAGATGCAGAGGGATTTTTCTCCCCTCCAGAAGAAGCCGATCCTTTCTCTTTCTTTTTCCCCTTTCTTTTATACCTAAGTTTTATTTGACGTGTCAAGCGATGTGTGCCTCCACGTGTCAAGAGGTTGGTGACGTGGCACCTCCTTGTGCGCCCACATGTCTACTCTCTCCCTTTCTAGTGTTCCCATGGGTCGATGAGTTACCCAACTTGGGTCGATGAGTCGAACCAACTTGACCTCGGTACGATCCCTGCGTCGAACCTTGGTTCGATCCCTGGTACGATCCCTGGTACGATCCCTGGCACGATCCCTGGTTCGATCCCTGGTACGATCCCTGGCACGATCCCTGGTTCGATCCTTGGTACGATCCCTGGTTCGGGACATCTTGTTCTCCGCACTTTGCTGCCACGTGTCAAGCAACTTTTTGATACTCACAACTTGCCCCCTTTTCTTGAGAGTTATTTGAAGAAAAATCTCTTAAGAAAATAATTTCACGCTTCCATCTGAACCTTGGTGCGATCCATGCTTCGGATCAACAATACTTCAAATTTGTGCAATGGTAACACTTCAGACTTGTGTATTTTCATGGCTTCATTATATTTTTG
>JAJJMC010033111.1:887482-902919 GCA_023531435.1 Papaver californicum | reverse complement strand
CACCTGTCTACTCTCTCCCTTTCTAGTGTTCCCATGGGTCGATGAGTTACCCAACTTGGGTCGATGAGTCGAACCAACTTGACCTCGATACGATCCCTGCGTCGAACCTTGGTTCGATCCCTGGTACGATCCCTGGTACGATCCCTGGCACGATCCCTGGTTCGATCCTTGGTACGATCCCTGGCACGATCCCTGGTTCGATCCTTGGTACGATCCTTGGTTCGGGACATCTGTGCTCCGCACTTTGCTGCCACGTGTCAAGCAACTTTTTGATACTCACACATCTCTAGACTTCGAGTCACAATTTAATCGACAATGTTAAATCGATAAAATTTTAATCTCACAGTAAAGATATAATAAGCCATTCCATGGGAAAATAAGCTAACACGAGGCGATAAGGACGTGATAAAATGAGTCCTTTTGGATGCATAGAAAATAATTGAAGGCTCATAGATATTTGTAAAATAACAAATTAACCGACTAGTAAAATTTCTCTAAAAATCACGATCTCAAAAAGATAACAATTAACTATAGTCAAACCGAATGCCATCGATTACACAATAATAGGTTACTTAAAATCAGAAGGCCACCTGTTTGGATTCCAGGTTTGTGAACCATTATTATCGATTAAACGATACTCGATACACTCAGAAAATCAAAAGGCCACCTGTTTGGATTTATAAATATGAAAGTCTACCTAGTTCTGAAGGTTGTATTATCTGTAAGAGACAATTATAAGCTCATACCTTATTGAATAAGCACTATTATTCTCTTAAAGTAGAAGATATGCTTATTCTACTAAAATAGAAGGTCTTGTGATCATTAACACTTTGATTAATATAACTAGCTTTCTGTTGTGGACATAGGTCTAAAACACCGAACCACTTTATAATACCTTTGTGTTATGTGTATTTGTTCTTCATAAATCCCTCTTTTTACTTGTTGTTAAGAATTAAATTATTACAATTTAGCGCCAAAGAAAGAAGGATGTGTTGATGTTCCTTGTTAACAATAAAAAAAAATAGGGTTACTAAAGACAAATTTAATAAATATATTTGAGAAAATATATGGGCTTAATTGAGTAAGCGATAACTAAGAACAATCTATCTAGTTTCATTGAAAACTTGAGAATTCGTTTGACCAAATGTAAGAACCTACTGCTCGAACCAACAATTGCGCAAGACTATTCACCACATTAGACAATGAAATAACTAACCAACAATTTTAGTTTCAATAAAGGCTTTATATAACTGAATATTTTAAAAAATCAAAATAACCACCTCTTATTTTTTTCTGAATTTCTTTTTTTAGAAATTTAATTATATACTCCTCCGTCCCACTAATAGATGACCTAATTATTTTAAAACTTTGTCTCATTAATAGGTGACCTATATCATTAAACAAAGGTATATTTCTAAAATTACTTTTAATTGATCATTTTTAGTATAAGAAATATGTATAATTTGATAGTCATGTTTATATTCGTTATGTAGGTGTTTTTAAAATGCTTTCCAATGGTATAAAATTTACGAATATTTGTGGTATAGTTTGAGAGATATATCATTTCTAAAACTTTTGCTAATTATTATCCATAAGGGTATAATTGAAAAAATACTTAAAATATTCCTCTCTCCTTAGAGTGTCCACAGTCATGAGAGCAATAAAAATCAAATCCTAAAAAAATTTGCTCTTCTGGGTGGTCAAGCGCAATAGTAAAAAAGGAAAATATGGTCAAGTGCAGGTATAATCCACGGTTGACCTTGGGCGCAAGTATAGAACATGCCTGTGTACAACCAAGAGCAAATACCACATACACTCATTATACAACCGCTCAACCATCATGCATTAATTTTACAAGCGTTTCCCATCAAACATTCACTACACTCACGCCTAACTTCACGCGCTCACTATACTACGCTCCACCAAATTTGATTTTACTCCGGATTTCAGACCATTTTTGGTCTCAAACCCTAGAAAACCCGACCAAATATGGTTATGCTCCACCTCATTGTGATTGATTCAACGAAAAAATGTGGGTTTAGCCCATGGTTTAATCTCAGGACTGTGGATGCTCTTATTACCTTAAAAATTATGGAATCTTGAACTAAATCATCTATTAGTGGGACGGAGGGAATGTAATTTTTGTTATTAGACTACTGTGTGTTGCCTAGATTTACTCCAATATTAATTAGGATAAATTTATGTTACATTTAAATTAAGTTTTTATGCTTTCAATGAAACTTATCTTTGTTTTACAGGGATTTTAAGTTTAAGTTGTGTTATATATTTTTATTATATTCTAATGAAAGATTATTGTCATTATGAAGAATATAATAGCCTTAATGATACTTTGCTAACTTGCGATAATATATTCATGTATGTCGTCGAGGATGATTTGCTCCGGCGTGAAGTATATATCTATAACTCAATACAAGATCCATGAACACCTGTTCTAATAGCGATCACGATGTTATGTGCTCATTACTCCATGGTATGGGAGCATCAAGATTTGAAGAAGTATCTAAATGATTGAAAAGAATTCTAAAAACCATCCATCATAATATATCTTATCCTATGTGAATAAGTATTTTGATACTTATAATGTATTTTAGGAACCTTCAATTGGAGAATACCCCTATAAATTTGGAAAAACCTAATAAAACAAAATAAAGACATTTAGAAGTTAAAAATAGAAAACCCTTTATCCATAGGTTTTTATAATAATATAATTACCCTTGACTAATTAGTTGTTAGATAATTGATACGGATATAATTTATACATTTTTACCGCCTAATATATATTTTCTAGTACTTTGAATTATATTAATTTTACTATTTTTATAAATTTATAGGTGGCACATCGAAAATCCTAGTTACATATAAAATATGGCTAATGACCCTTCGTGTGCTTGTTGGAGTAGGTTTTGAGGTGGAGTTGGTTTTGCAGCTGCACACGTCATGAAGTAGGCCTTGGACCAAATCTGTCAGATATTGCACAGGCTACCGGAAAATATCATGAATACCAAATGATAATGGCTGTGCTTTGGAAGCGAATTAAAAGGCATTGACTGTTCTTGAGTACCTGGTGGGACATGGTTCTGAATGTGTTATAGAGAAGATCAGGTGATGTTGACTGATAGGGAAGAAAAAGAGACTTTGTCTCTTGTTGCTTTTGAAGTGAAATGGGTTTGTACGGTTGAAGAAAGAAAGGACACTAGGTGGAAGTTGTACAGACGCATGTGAGCAAAGTTCTTGAATGTGACGTGATGGCAAGGTGATTAGAAGGGATGAAATAGGTGAAGTAGCTCAGAGTACGTGAGTTGACACGCCAACAGAGACAGGAAAGAGGACCTAGAGAAAGAGCTATACCTAGGCGTAGCTGGGACTGAAATTAGTCTGGTTGTTGGAGCAGCAGGTGCGTCAGGTGGA
Source organism: Papaver californicum (assembly GCA_023531435.1). Taxonomy (NCBI): domain Eukaryota; kingdom Viridiplantae; phylum Streptophyta; class Magnoliopsida; order Ranunculales; family Papaveraceae; genus Papaver; species Papaver californicum. The sequence continues at coordinate 899,490 of JAJJMC010033111.1, read as the reverse complement.
GCTAGAGGCTAGGTTAATTGTATGAGGCTGGTGTAAAAAGACGTACGTGGCTAGTAATAGGTGGAGACTTTGATTGAAATAGTGAGCTTGACTGTCACGTGTGGGAGGATAGGTATTCTTTTTGGAAACCTAGTGTGAAAGCTATAAAGGAAATAGAGGGAGGCGTATTAAAAAAAAAACTTCTTTTCGGCAGAGGGGGAGTCTAGTTCTGTTTTAGTTTTCTTGAGGTTCGGTGTTCAGACGGCTGCGTGAGTCTGTACAGGAGACATACAGGAGCAGAAACAAAAATTGGGTTTAATCCTTTCACTCTACTTCTCTTTTAATTATTTTTATGAGTTTTAAGAAACCCGTCTCCATGTTCTAATTAATTTGCAGCTAGGGTTTAATGTTGAAACCACTTACAATTTTAGATTAATTAAATGATTTATTTGATACACACCATTATGATTTGAATAGATTAATTTCATGATTTTGATTTATTGAATTTCATTAAACAATTGTGACGTCTTTTGATGATACATGCTTGGCCTAGGTTTTTGATGTTCCATACTTCTTGTATACAGTTGTTATTTTGAAAATCTACTTATTGTAAATATATTTGTCTACTTATTTGATATTTCATGCTTGGGTTAAATCCTTTGATGGGGTATGCTTAGAATATCCATGTATTATTTGTGGACCTATAATTAGTTTCGTATAATTTTCTCGCTAACGCAATTTTATGGTGTATGCTTGAGACTAGGGCTTTTTGATGCACCATGTTTAGGGCGTCCCAGTGATATTTACGACTCTAAATATTCATGAGTTATGTTTTACTTCAGTAATTAAATAGAAATAGTGGTGGATACTGAAAACCCTGGTTACCGACTCTCCCATTTGATTTATTTATTAGTTTAGTTAGTTTTATTATTTTATTCATTAATCTAAAAATCCAAAAATATTGTTTCTGGTTAGTTGATTAGAGATATTAATTGTAGTATTTCCCCGCCCTCTGTGGGTTCGACCCGTACTTGCCGTTGTCTACTAGTTAGACGTCGTGCGATTGCGGTTATTTATAGAGGGTAATCTAAAATCCCATCAATTATACTCCCTCCGTCCGGGAATATGTGACCTATTCATCTTTAAACTTTGTCCGTTATTAGATGACCTATATCATTAAACAAGGATATATTTCTAAAACTACCATTTTAATTGATTATTGTTAGTATAAGAAATATGTATAATTTGATAGCCATGTTTATATGCGTTACGTAGATGCTTTAAAATGCTTTCCAATGGTATAAAGTTTACGAAAATCCGTCGTATATTTTGAGAGATAAATCAAATCTAAATTTTACTAATTATTATCCATAAGGGTATAATTGTAAAAAAATACTTAAAAAGACTCCTCTCTCCTCCTTGCTTTAAGAATTGTGCAAACTTAAACTAGGTCACCTATTCCCTGACGGAGAGAGTATTAAACTTAGATTAGTGAGATAAACATATAGATTAGAGTTATTGATTATAGATTGTGTTAGTTTTTTTTGGAGAAAATAATGACAAGATCCTAAAAATTATCCAGAATTGGCATGGTATTTATTCAATATCCATGTCGAGTGTGAATGGTCGGCATGATTGCCAATTAAAGACCATGCCGACTTTTGAATATTTTAACAAAGAAAAGAATATATAAAATAAAAAACAGTCGGCATGGAAGTAAAATTTCGTCCAAACCGACTGTTATGGTCGGCACGACTTTTAATGCCGAAAATTTCAAACATAGTTCTCAACAAAAGGGAAATATGTGATATAAAAGATGGAGTTAGCATGGTCTTCAAGAAAAAAATCTCCTGGTTAAAAACCTCCCAAATCTCTCCATGTGAATCATTGATGTGTCTCGTAGCACGTCAAAATTATATTCACTTCCTCACTTATAAAAGATTTAGATTAAGTATATGGTAAGAAAGATTCGTTCCACGAGAGGCTATTGTTATTATCCGTTTCAATATCTTAAATAACAAAATGGGGGGTTTTGGTTTTGGAATTGTTCAAAGTAAATAAAACTAAGTAAAAAGAAATCAAAGCAAGTGTTTTAAAAGTAATCAATATGATGAAGATATTGGTTAAAGGATTGTATCATTCACAAACATGTATTTGTATCAATAACTAGAATTGGTATTTAATCTCTCATTGTCAAAAACCCTAGAATACCTTGACTGCAAGAATATCCCGTTTATTTCCAAGTTCATCACACATATATTAAAAACATGCGGGTATGAATTCTACATTAGAGAATAACCCAACGTGTAAAAATCACTAATCAAGTTTAATTCCCCATGAGCATTACGTTTTGTGAAATAAGGTTAATCAATATAATTGAACGTGAAAAACGTACTAATTCAATTAAACAAAGTTTATGATTCATATGTGATTGCTAGGATGTATCACTACAAGCAACAACCACACTTATGCTACTTGAAATCAGAATACGTCAACTTTTTCGTATTGAAAATCCTAATTTAGCTTAGATATGAAAACAAGTTAAATTGATTCCGGATTCAACCAACGAAGTATTCAAATCATGCAAAAGTTATAAACAATGAATCACAACCAACAAATATTAAGATAAAAATAATATATTAATCAAATACCATGTTTGAGAAATCAACTTTAATCCTTAACGAATAACGTGTATTTAAATACTCATAACTATGAAGCTCATATACATATTAAAAATAAAGAAGAAGATAAAAATATTGCAAACCGTAAATACGTGAAAAAGAATGGCAGCTCCTTGCTCCCAAAAATCAGATTGCAAAAGTATGTAAAAGTTGTAGAACACTCTTCCTTTTATAGCTTTTCTTGTTTCCAAAAGTAGGTCAAATCTCTTCCAATGGCGAATCCAGAACAAAAGTTCAATGGGAGCACAATCTATTCACGACGATCATAACTAAAAGTATACCTAAATATCTTTGCCTAAAAACCACAAGTGAAGCTTTATTAAACCTCGTATAACCTTACAAATCAATGAGCCACATAAGGATACAATTCAAAAGCAAATACAAAACACTACAATGCTACGGTAGAAGAAAAAATAAATTAAATATGATTACAAACACTATAGTATTACAGACCAATGACCAACGGATAACAATCGAACAACAATACTGTAAAAAGATGAAGAAAAAAAAAAGCTAAAAGAACACTTGAATAGATGGAGTGTTATTAGTTTTCCACTGATCATGATAATAATAGTTATGTCGGCTTCCTTCCAGCATTAAAAAACTTCTTCGAGTATCATAAATGCATTACCACAAAGACGGACACTCAGTCGTTTAGACAAGACCTCAACCGGCCTACAAGGACTTTTTTCTTCATATTTGACTATTCCACTAAGTCGATGTAAGAAGAAGATAACAAGTAATCCTAAATTCTAGGGCATTTTTAGAGTTTGTGGAATTGGATATAGGAATAAAGTTGAGGTTAGTTTTAGAAATATGTGGAGGCACAAGGTTATTTTAAAAGAAAATTATTTAGGATTTTTTTGTTTTTCAAAAAACTTATGGGGACCGGTGACCCCAATGACCCCAATGTAGATTTGCCCCTGATCTCTTCTAACTTCTATGTCAAAATAATAGTCCATGTCTAAATAATAACCCATAAAAATAATTCTCCTGAAAATGTTGTGTCAAAATTGAGTCCTCGGAAAACAGGGTTTGTTACCGGAATCCGGTCATCGGAACAGTGCCACCGGCCACCTAAAACTGTCACCGACCACCTGAGTTAAACTAACGACGATCAGAAGTTAATTAGAACAATCAACTAATTGTCAAGGGAGTCATGGGGAGTCAGCTATCGAGTCATCTTGTCTGACTCGGCTGACTAGATCTTACTCAACTAAGTTGTCTGAATCAGTGAGTTAACTCGCCAGACTGAAAATCCGGCGAATTTCCCTTTATTTCTGGATGGTTTCCGGCTAATTTTTGGCCATTTTCTAACTGGTCCGTCCCTGCAAATGATTCAAATATTTATTCCATTCATTCAAAACCCATCCAAACAGTCGAATAGTAACAACGACAATCTTCTCACTGTTCAACCACCTCACCATCTTCACTGATTCAAACCATCAATCTCTTGTTCTTCTTTATTCAACCTCATTATCACATATCCATATCTTCTCGCCCTTTCTACTCACATACCCATCAACAATTTCTTGTTTTCTGCCAATTTAACCAATTCAACAAACCCTAACAGCGAACCCATTTCTCATTTACGGTAGCAAACCCACCAGCTGCATCTCTGCCATCTATAATGTCTTCTCCAATTCGAACCCTAACTCACAAATCCACATTCAACAACATCAACTCTTTACTCTCCATTACTATTGCTTCACTTCACAACCACAGTTCAAACCTATTTCATCGTCTCAAATTCTAATTCTCTTCTCGAATCTGACCCATCAAACCCTTCTTCTCTCGAGTTTGGTAGTAACAACCACTTCATTTGTCTCTTTAAACTGTCGGTGGTGGATAGTGGTCTTGGCAGCATCAGGTCGAAAATGTTGGAAGAGAAGAATAACGGATCTGGTTTTAGGTTAAGATCACTGTAGTTAATATCGGATTTCAATTTGTACCGGTCGAGAGCGATACACTGGTATACCTTTGTATCGAGGAGATTTCGGTTTCAAATATCGGTAAATATCGGTCCACACATTTTACACCTATAATTATTATATCAAATGTTTTTTTTTTATATTAGACATATTAAGATATAAAACTAGTACTCATTTTTCTAAAATACCATAAAAACATGAGTAACAATTGAAAACTCTAGAACAAAATAAGGAAATTCACTTTTTCTTTTTTGGATTTTTTTATTGAGAGCCCTAATTTTGGCCGTACCAGTCCATCTCGGCCATTTCGATCAACCTGTATCGGTCCATCTCGGCCGATATTTTGGGGCAAATACCGTATCAGCGGTATAGGCTATTTTGTATCGAGTGAGTCCCGATACCGGTAATACCGGCGAGATTTCGGCCATATCGGCCGAAATCGACTACACTGGTTAAGATGAGAAAATGGATTTAAACATCCACCAACTGAAATGGGTAGCCACATGACAATGCTTCTTCAAATAACGTTTTTATAAACCTGGATGCCCTTCTTGAATGATTTTTTCTTCTTTTGCTCATCGTAACTCCAAAATACCTAAAAACTCAAAAACAAGCGTAAAATAGATAATTTAGAAGAAAAATAACAAAGAAAATATAAACAATAGATTATAATTAAGATGTTTTAGACACTTACCAATCATCAATCGTCTTCAACTTATATGTTATCATTAACTTCTCTTTCGTATAAAAAAACCTTTTTTTTCCTCTTCTGATTTGATCAAGTTTTGACCAGTAACAAGAAAGCAAAAAGAATTGTGATGGAACCCTAGGCCCTAACTCTTCATTCTCAACAAATACAACAGGAAGAAGAGAAATTTTGAAGTTTGTATTGATAATCAACAAATTGGAATGATAAACTAACTACATTTATCATCAAATTGAAGAAGAACTTAATTTTTAATTAGAAACCCCAAAGTTCTAGAACCTTAGAAAGTAAACTCAGAAACCTTGATCAATTTGCACAATTCGACAAGCCCATGCTTTCAAATCGCTTGAATTAAAGATTCAACAAATAATTTTGGAAAAAAAAATCCCAAACCATCGTAACAAAAAAAAATTAATTAAATTCAACCAAACTATTAATTAACCTTTTGGTTGTAATTATATTCCTTAGTTAGAAGAAGTTTCAACTTGGAGAAGTTAAAGAACTACGAAAGCATAAATAGAACAAAACTGGATAAAGAAACAGAGGAGTAAAAAAGAACAAAGATAAATGCAACCTAATTCTTTTGTCTTCAAAACTAGTTGTTGCATCTCCTTTGGATTAAATTTAATCCAAAACAAAATTTGTGGCCAATTTTTCAAAGAAGAAAATTAACACCAAATTAGACAAAACGACTGAGAAAGGAAGACGCTAGAAGATTTAAGTCAAAATATATTTGGAAAAGTAGAGAGAGTTAACATGGTTTCTTCCCATGAAGACCATGCCGACTTTAAAAGGATAATTTTGTCTTTTTAATTTGTTGATACCCCTTATCAACATACCTAGCATGTTTTAACCCTAAGCATCCCATAATTTGTGGGAGTATCCTCCAAATGTGGGTTTTATTTAGATCTTTTGTTTTAGGGTCTCTCAGTAAATATATTTTTTTACTAATTTTTGTTGATGATATATGAATTTTTGCTTGTTGATATTTTTTTTGTGTGTGAAATAAAGATCTTAATATAAAGAGAGTTCAAATACAAACCACGACATAAAAACAAAGTGACAAACAAGGACAAAGAAGCCCAAAGAAAACTTAAAGCAAGAAAATAAACTAAGTGAAAGGTTGAACCTGTTGGCCTCCTATAACTGTAAGTTTGTTGTCACATTAATTGATCAGGCAAGAGATTCACTAGCCTCTCATTTAACTGATTTAGCATATTAGTATTTATAAGATTAGTTTTATCCTTATTCAAGACAGATTCCAAGAAAGCCGGACAAAAATCCATCCAACAAATATAAATCCCTGACTTTCTTGCCTGATATGCCAATATGTTGGCTGATTCATTCCCCAATCTATTAGTGAAGTTGACACCTAAAAAGTTGTTACGGCTTTTCAAAATTTCCATTGCTTCTTTGACCAGACTTTGATTCTGCCAAGATATTAGAGATTGTTTCCCTTTGGTGAAGTTTATGATTCTCTGTAATCCCCTTCTAGCCAAAAGTTCTCAATATGTAATTTCTTAGCCAATTTAGCCCCTTGCAGCAGAGGTAAGGCTTCCAATTTTTCTAGATTTGCAGCTTTGCACACACCAGATTTAGCTCCTCAGCAATTTCCTGCATTATTTCTAATGATTATACCATAACCTTAATTTAAAATGTCTGAAATTCAAGAAGCATCAAAGTTAAGTTTAAGTCAATGTATATCAAGATTTTTCCAAGTATGCATAGTGTCAGAGTTCAGAGTTATCATGTTTTATATTGAATTTTCATCCTTTATTTCTCTACACCATAAATTAAGGTGTCTTTGATTGCTGTCAGCAGTCTGTAGAGAAGAATTAGCTTTATTTTCAAAGATTCTTGTTAGGGCTGCACATCAAACCCAATCCAAGCGCCAAACTGCCCAACCCGCCCGCCAAAAACCCGACCCAACCCATCTCCTAGCGTTGTATGGTAAAAGAAAGGAAAAACCGAGTTTTTTGGGTGTTATGCGGTTATACACTTCTACCGACCGACTTCACTTAAAAACCGACCGATATTTCTTATATGATCCTAGCAATTGATTTTACCTAATCCTACCCATTGATCTAATTTTTTTACCCTAGAATCTTAGGTATAATTATCGACCATGGAAACCTAAACATTAATCTCCTATCAATCTCTTTCATCTCCAGACGAGAAGCAGCTAATCATTGAAAGAGGTATTTTCTTTTCTCTATTCTTCTTTCTTCTCGATTATTCTTCTTCTTCAGTTCTTCTCCTCTTTACTCCTTCTTCTCATCCATAACCAGAAGAACCCTAGGAACTTCTTCACTTCTTCTTCACTTATTTAGAAAAGTTTTTCTCATAGCACCACTACCGCCTCTCATACACCACCACCGGAAACGAATCAAACGATACCTTATTAAAAAAAATTTCTTCTTCCTGATTTCATAAATTGCAACCTATGATTTCATATACTAGGGGGTTTTTCTTTCTGATTTCGAAATTGAAAACTAGGGTTTCATATATTTGGGGTTTTTTCTTCATGATTTCAGAAATTGATTTGAAACCTAGGGTTTTCAATATAGGAATTTAATTAACTTAAGATTAATTTCAGTATTCATATCATGTTGCAATATTGATTTCAGTATTCATATCATGTTAAAACATTAATTTTAGTAACTTAAGATTGTACTTGTTTATGGTATTACCATTGATTATCATTTTATTATTCTGATGTACAACATGCTTAATATGTTTTAGTTGTGCTTATTGTCATGACAAAGTTGTGGTTTAATTTATTGATGGATGTATGGTGGTTATATTTTAGAATTCACAATAGTCTTTGGTAAATGAAGGTTCATATCATGATTTTACTATTTTAGTCTATACCGCTATGAACTTAGTTTTGAATTTGATACATAAGTGGTGCTTATTGTTGTTATTTGAGATTGCATCTATTTGGTTTTTTGAGTGTGAAGGATCCATCCTTTCACTTATATATACACCAATGATGCTCACTGTGAAAACTATTAAGCATGTCTACATTCTGAATATCATCTGATTCATCTTTGTTAATAGTTATAGTATCTTGCAAGTCTGAATATCATCTGATTCATCTTTACATGCTTGTTTTGCTTTTTGTGTTTGTAATCTTGTTGATATTTGTCTTTATGCATGAATACATTTTTCTTTTAAAAGTTATAACTGATATAATACTTTGTGAGCCTGCATGCTTTGTTTTATGTGTTACCGTTAATCATAGTATTGTTGTACAAAAGTTGTTTATAGTTGAATCTAGTTTCAATCAACGGTTGCTTCATGTATAACTATGTACAATTGTAGTATCAATATTGTTGTTCACTCATTTGTATATGCATATTGATTTTTGTGATTATTTATGTTCTAATTTGTGCTTTGTTTAATTTTCGGGTGCAATTATGGATGGAATCGATGGATCAACCCCTTCTTCTCTTTTGGTATGTATGCAGTCAATTATTCTTAATTGTACTTGTCAATTTCTCATCTTAACTGCACTTATAAATTTTATAATTTACTATTTGAAGAGTTCATTTCACTGCTCAATAAAGACAAAATCTCCACTAGCCAATAGATAACACGAAGAATTTACTTTTCAGTTTTTCATTTTGCAATAAGTTGCAGGCTTGCAACAACTAGTTGAACTTGGTTTGAACTTGTTTTGTTTGCATTTTAGATTTTTTTTCCTGTTTATAAAGATTGGAGAGAGTAATCTCTTCACAGATTTTGGTTTTCATTTTAATTAATACGATTTTTTTTATTATTATTAATTTTATTTAGTTAGAATCTTTAATTAATTTTAAATTTTTATATAGATATATTACATGTTAAAGACTTAATCAGGTTACAACTACAGATTCCTGGTTACTCAATACTTACAGGAACAGGTTCAGTGTAAAATTGGTTCAGGTCGGTCTGGTTTTTCAGTTACCCGATCCAACTTTGCCAAGTCTACACATGATTGGTAAACCGTAAATCGAATCGGTCCGACCGACCTCTGGATCGGGCGGTCCAGAACCGACCCTTCTAAAAGTTAACTCCTAATTGGGGAAACCCAAAATAAAACCGACCCGTACAATTCTATGGTCGGTAGGGTTGAAAACTGACCCAAACCAACTGTTGTGCAGCCCTAATTCTAGTGCATCTTTTCTTTCCTATAAAAATCTCCAGAGAAGAATCTGCATTCGATTCCCAAGTATTCTACAGATTGATGAAAGAGTCTTTTAGCTTAGTTCTTAAAATCCCTCCAGAGAAAGGAGGTAGAGTCTAAACTGACTTAACAAACTAACAATCAAAAAACAGGTGTTGCATTGATTCTATGTTGTTGTTGTTGCAAAAGATACATGTTTTATTTACATCTGGAACATATTTCCCCAGTATTTGTTTAACTTCAATGCATTGTTGATACATTTCCAAAGAAAAAAATTCACCCTATGAGGAAGATTGGATTTCTAAAAGTTCACCCAGAAATTATTGTGCACATGAGACTCATTTCCAGAATTCAAAAGATTACATATAAAGACTTAATAGTAAATACTCCATTTTTGGTTAACATCCATCTAGCAGTATCATGCTCTAGTGTATCATTGTTGTTTACAAACAAATTAATATGAAGAATTTTCTGAGCAATTATATGAGGAAAGTTTTCCATGATTGTTTGTTGGTTCCATTTTTTAGTATTAGAGTCAATCAAGTCTGACACAAGTATTAACTAGTTTGTCATATTAAGACAAATTTGGTGAAGTGTGGTATTTAAGTCAAGTATCTAGAGATCATACCAAATGTTGATTGACATACCATCTCCTACTTCCCAACAGATATGTTTATGTATCATCCTTACACCATATATGACACATTTCCACATCCAAAAAGAATTGAATTTCTTGTTTCTTTTTTGAAAGATCGTAGATTTCTCATAGTATTTTGCTTTTAAGAATGTAACCCACCAGGAGTTTGGTTGACAAATGATTCTCCATGCAATCTTAACAATCATTGCCCGATTCATTTTATTAGCATCCTTGAAACCCAAACCTCCTTATGCAATAGGCTTACATAGAAAAATCCAAGATTTGATGTAAACCCCTTGAGAGTTATCATCTTTCCCCCACCAAAAATCTATCTGGATGGAGTTAATCTTGTGTGTAATTTTCTTTGGGAGCTTGAAGCAACCCATTTGGTAAATTGGTATCCTTGATAACACAAATTTGTTTAGCACCATTCTGTTAGGTTGGTTTAAAATCTTACTTTTCCATCCTTTAACCTTTTTTTTCCATTTTCCTACAATTTTGTCAAAAGTTTCCAGCTTAGACCTATAAATAAAGAGAGAGGCTCCCAGATAAGAATCTTTTATATCAATTTTCTTTATTTTTAGAAGTTTGGACATCATCCTTTTCAGTTTTGGATGAATTTTTTTACTAAAAAACAAACCTGACTTATCAAATTTGATAAGATGCCCAGACGCTGAACTGAAAGTTTGAATTGTATTTAACAGGTTTTTACAGTTTTTTAAATCAGCTTTTAAGAAAAATTAGGCAATCATCTGCAAATAACAGATGAGAGACAGAAGGACTGTTCTTGCTAATTTTGATTCCCTGGATTTGTCTAGTTTTTTCTTTTGCCAATAAAAGTCTACTAAAGACCTCCATACATATTATAAAAAGATAGGAGGACAATGGATCTCCCTGTCTTAATCCCCCTTTTTAGTTTGAAAAAGCTACCTGGATTTCCATTTAGCAATATTGTTATTGATGAGGGTGAAATACACTCATTAATTAAAGTGCATCAGTCCTCGCAGAAGCCCATTGCTTTCATGGTTTTTAAAAGAAAACCAAAAGCCTTGGACATGTCTATCTTGACTCCTGGGCATCCTAATTTAGTTTTTTTATGGTTTAGAGTGTGAATTAACTCATGAGCCACAATGATGTTATCAGATGCTTGTCTACCTGGCAGAAAAGCTGACTTAAAATGTGAAATAATTTTATCCAGCATACCTTTTAGTCTATTAGCCAGTATTTTTGAAATGACTTCGTAATGAGTGTTACACAAACCAATTGGTCTGGAATCAGAAGGGGTTTTAGGCTTATTTATTTTTGGAATAAAAAAAAGTATTTGTTAAGTTCTGGATTCATTGTTTTAGAATCCCAAAAATTGTGGATCATTCCTACTAATTGGTCTTCTACTAAGTCCTAATTATGTTTATAAAAACACACTGGAAACCATCAGGACCTTGAGATTTATTTGGTTTCATTTCTTTAATTACTTCCCAAATTTAATCTTTATAAGGTAATTTCATAAGCTTGTAATTATCTTCTTCCAAAATTCCAAATGAGACATGTGCTAAAATTTTGGGTTTTCAACAATATTTACATTTTGGAAAAGATTTTCAAAATAATTTTTAAGTGTATCAGCAATCTTATTTGTTTCTACATCTTCTTCATTGTCAGAGTTTTGAATATAAGTGATTTGGTTTCTTTTTTTTAAAAAAAAATCTTTAGATGAAAGTATCTTGTATTTCTTTCACATAGTTGTACAATATTTTCTCTAGATAGTTGCCTAGCAATTAATGTGGTTGTGATAGTGGTAAAAAAAATTGTTACTCAGACTTGTGAAAGTTGATTTTAGACCTATATTCTAATACTAAAATAGAAAACTTAAGCAAAAGATTGTAGCAAGTTTATAGAAAAGACTGAGACA
>JAJJMC010033111.1:848568-866368 GCA_023531435.1 Papaver californicum | reverse complement strand
TTCATCGCTTAGATGTCAGGAAACGTCTCGTGTCTTTTTGAAATTTGATATCTTTAATAATGATCCTGTGTTTCTCACCTTTTTTTTAATCTGGTTGCTTCTTAACTTGATCTTCTTCCACGTGTCATGCTTCTTTAATTTACTAACAAAAGGCATACCAACACTTGCTTTTATCGGCAATCTCTTTGCTTCTTTTCCGCTCTCAGGCCACAGCCCCGAAAACAAAATTACCAAAACAGTTTAAAAGCCTGGGCAGTTGTTGATCCGTTACCGAACCAATCAAAAGTCGGCAGATCTAATCATACCATAGAAATTCATAAAAATTCCAAGTTACGGATTGACCATGAATCTGACGGTCTTCATTTGGAAAACAACCAAAACTCCAGTTTTTCTCGATCCGACTCTTTAATTTAACCAATCACATTCGATATATTTTAATCTAAAGCTTAAAACACAAAGCAGAGTTTTCACCCGGATCAGTATTAAAATCAACTTACCGTCTAAATGAATTCAACGGACAACTGCAGTTAAGACGTTATTGTTAGTCAGATTTCAGAAGTGTTGAGTTAGTCGGTTCCGGTGTTGCTACAGGTAAGTTCCAATCGAAACATAACAATTTCATCTGATATCTACTCTAACATCTAATACCACCATACTTCTTTTCCTGTTCATACTACACAGTCGCATGGATTGAGGTGCTGAACGGCACGTTGCGAAACTCTGGAGTCTTAGAGCGTCCACAATGGGACGATTAAAAGTGGGACTAAAGATTAAAAGAAGTCTGTACTCCGTAATTTGATGGCGTAGTGGGACGACTTCTTTTAGTGGATAGTCCGAAAAATCTACTGTAGCCGATTAGATTTAGGATTTTTTCTGGACTAAAACATGCTTTAGTCGGGCGGGCTCGTAGTGTTCCACTTAGCCTCAAGCGGTATCGTAGTGAATCGCCCAGAGCCAAGCGTTATTCTAGGACAACACTTAAAAACACGGGCGTAAGCTAGGAATACGCATGATCAAGCGTTATTCTGGGAGTACGCCTGATGAAACGGTGCTCTAGGTTCACCCCCACAAACAGGCGTAACGCTGGAATACCGCTCAGTTGGAGCGGTATTCTAGGATGCCGCCTACAATTAAACGTGGTGCTAGCACTCCGCTCAGATATAGGCGAGGCACTAGGACGCCACTCGCTTCTAGGCGTGCCCCTAGGAGTCCGCCAGGCTGATTTGTTACCGTTTTGTTACCGTTGTCAACGACTATTTTTGGTATTCTGATACACCTATAAATAAATGAATTTATATCTATCAATCCCATTTCAAATCCACATCTTTTACATTTCATAGAAAATTTATAATCTATCGTTTTCATAATTATGTCTTACGAAAATTTTAGGATTATGCAGAGAATTTTACCCTAGAGGAAGATTTATCCCTATGTCAAAACATAGTATTACATTATCCAGCAAGGGGTCATGAACGTCGGATGAATGGTTCAATGAGCATACAATGGTTAGAAGATATTCATGCTAACTTTTGTAATGAAACCGGGAACCCCAATAACCGGAACAGAGCAGGCCTTTTTTGTCGATATATGGAAATCACAAGGGCAGTACTAAGATTTTCTTCTTTAACCGCTAAGGTGAATGAAAGAAGAATTAAGAATGAAACTGATGATGAAGTTGTTGCCAGATCTCTGGAGGAATGGAGAAGATGGAAACGCTCAGATTTCAGGTACCAACCTCATTTCGAGATCCTAAGGGTAATGGAAGAATACAATCCTTTTGTGTTGATTATTCTCCGAAGATGTGAAGAACGTCGTCCCGGGCGTCACACGACCCGTTGAAGGTTTGATAATAGGTTTACTTAAGTGTTTAAGTGTAATCTATTGATTTATTATATTTCATCTCCTTTAATGTATGCCTTTTCGATTCAATGAAATGATGTTACAAAATAAAGTTACTTCCGGTTACAACCAAACTCTGAGTGAATATTTGAAAATTTTCCAGAATACGAAGATAAAGTTGAAAAATTACTACCGATTACAACCAAACTCTGACAAAAGTTAGAAAAAATCTCAAAATCGGTTGATAAAGTTAGCAGTTACTTCCGATTACACTTTGGACTTAATGAACTCGTACCTTTCAAAAAATGTGAACTCTTCTCCTTTTTCCTGATAGTAGTGCATTTTTGCGAGATCCTCCTACAGAAGCATAGGAAAAAAAAACATAATTCATTAAGTTAACTATGTTGTTATTGGAAGACCAAACAACTTAGCTTATGTAAAAGATACTTAAAGATCCGTTGTTGTATAGCTGTATAATCTGCTATCCCTTTTCAGATAAGTTGGTATCTATCATGAACTTCTTCCAGAGATCTTTGCTTTGGATTTCCATATTCTCGAGCATATTGGATGTAGATCCTATCCCAAAAGGTTTCAGGTTCAACCCTTCCAGCCATGACATCTTCATGTAGGGTTTCGTTATGCCAGGTTTTGGTTATAGCCAAATCTTCAGCTGAATCAAATGTTGGCATGTTTGTAGGTAGAGTTATGAAGTGAATTACAAAGAGGAGATGGTTAAATGAAATTTGTAGAGTGTATAAAACTAGGTGTGTGGTATTTGGTAGAGAACACGGATGTATTTATAGGATAAAGAGAGAGACTTAACGGCTAGTATTTTCAAAATCTTACTATTTAGCATGAATTCTCTCTAAATACAGAATTGATCATCAAATCTCTCTAAATAAATCATACTCATTACTCCATTTTCAAATGAGACAGCTCTTCGGCTAGCAAATGACTTTGTAATCTATGATAAAAAAATTACAATAAACAAATAAGTAGAGCTAAACTCACTTTCCCAGGCATCATGGCTACACTTAGCATGTGCATCAAGCCTTTAAACCCCTAGGTGCCCCTAGCGGTCGAGTTTTGTCTTGGGAGGGTTTACAAGAGATTTACCCACAAAACCTATCCAGAGGACTTACAAATTTTTAATCCTCACTAAAATCTGACCATACGTGTTCGATCAAGTCATTTCGCAAACGAATATGAGTATGTTTGTCGAATACTGCATGTCGGCGTTGGTCCATTCTCATTCTCGAAAGTTCAGTAGTGTTGTGTCTAGAAATATTTACCGGTGCACCGTGGTTGCGTTGATCATACTCATGCGGCCAATCACCGGGTAAACGTTCATCCTCCACTATCATATTATGTAGAATGATGACATTTTTTATTGTATATGCTAATACATCTGATTCCACATTCGTGCTGGTTGCTTGATGATTGCAAATTGATTTTGCAGTACCCCAAAGCCTCGTTCTACATCTTTTTAACAACCCTCCTGCATAACAGAAAATTTATGTTTCTTCTGAGAATCTGGATGTTTAATCAACATCACAATAGTATCTATCTCCGGGTATATTCCATCACCAAGATAATACCCCATATCGTACTGATGTCCGTTGACAACAAAGTTCACAGCCGATGCTTTCCCGTTGATTAGCTTTTTGAAAATATATGAACGGTTCATCACATTTATATCATTGTTAGAACCAAGCATACCAAAACCATAGATCATATGACACCACTGCCTCCTGGATAATACTTTCACTACCTTTGTACGCAGTGTAAGCACCAGATTCAGCCGATGGGCATTTATCCCATTTCCAATGCATGCAATCAACACTACCAATCATCCCCGGAAATCCCCTTTCCTTGTTCTCAGGAAGAAGCAGTTCAACATCACACTTATTTGGTGTGCGCAAATATTCTTTCTCGTACAGATGGACTATCGTCTTACAAAACCTACGAGTTGCTTCCAACTGTGGTTTCTTCGATCCGTAAATACTCATCTATTGCATCTGCCGCACATCCATAAGCTAACATTCGTATTGCTGCAGTAACTTTTTGCTGAGGGGTTAATCCAAGAGCACCACAAACATCTCTTTTTTGAACAAAATAATTATTTACGGCTAAGACATCTCCCTATATACGGTTGAATAATTCTCGCCGCA
Organism: Papaver californicum; assembly: GCA_023531435.1. Taxonomy (NCBI): domain Eukaryota; kingdom Viridiplantae; phylum Streptophyta; class Magnoliopsida; order Ranunculales; family Papaveraceae; genus Papaver; species Papaver californicum. The sequence goes on along the minus strand of JAJJMC010033111.1, from coordinate 862,358 downwards.
TTCTAAATCTTCTACGAAATACATTAGGAGGAAACGTCGGGTTTCTGCAAAAGTAATCTCTCCATAGAAGTTTTGCACCGGCATCACGTTCTCTTGGTATTTGGATACGGGTATGTGGCCATTTCATACTTGAAACAATTAATCCCGCAGTGACTGCTTGGTTATTTTGACTCAATGCAAGTTAACCTTCGTTTGATGAGTAATTACTATTGTTAACATCATCACCTAATGAAGAAGAGGAATAAGAAGTAGGAGGAGGATGAATAGAAGAACAAGAACCATAATACTGATTGTTATTTTGATAGTATGCCATTTTATTTTTGATGATTGTATTTTTGGTTTGTATAATTAGAGAATCGAGTGTTCAATTTATAGGCAAATGAAGATAAAATTTTGAGTTTTGAATTGACAATACATGGTTGGTATTTTAATGCAAAAACAGAATTGAGCCAAGTGGGGTGGACAGACGCATCAGAGATATGAATTGTCGGTTGACAAGACAACATCAAATGACCAAAACGACAAAGGAAAAAAAAAATAGAGTTTTGAATTGAAAATACACGGTTGGTTTTTTAATGCAAAAACAGAGTTGAGCCAAGTGGGGTGGACAGACGCATCAGAGATATGAATTGTCGGTTGACAAGACAATACCAAATGACCAAAACGACAAAGGAAAAAAAATACAGAGTTTTGAATTGACAATACAAAATAGATCTGAAGGATAAAATAAAAGATTATAAATATAAGGAAATTCCAACAAAAAACAGGTAAAAGACAATGATAATGTAAGAAAAATATTTTAAAAAGACAATTCAAATCTGAGAAAAGAAAAAGTTTTTTGTTCAACTAATAATTCAATGCTAATGAATTACTACTCTTCCGTATCTTAATTCTCGGACGCCGAGCGCGGGGGCATAAACGGAGGCAAAGCTGATCTAGAATGATAGTTATTTTGATTATATTGTTGATGATGATCCCTGATCCATGGTGTTCCACATCGGTGGTGGCATATTCTGAGCATAAGTGCCAAACCCAATGTGTGGTAGTTTTTGACGAAAATAGGCAAGCTGTGAGTTCAACATGTTGTTTTCATTTCGTAGACCGTGTGTTTCTGCATATTTGGCAATGATAAAGTCCATCCTCTCCTTAGTTTCATTTAACTTAAAATCACGAAACACGTGAGTAAAATCAGCATAATCTTGAATTAAATCATAAGCCGCGACCTGTTATGAAAAAAATCAAATCAAATTATGAACCATCACTGTATACTAAAATCAAATTTACAATGTTTTGTTGTATACTTACGTATGGTAGCTGTTGTGGGGGCGGAATGGGTACATGTTCACGAGGACGTTGGATGTTATGTTTAATACGGTCACCAGCATAACCATACGTTTCAACCTCCCAATCGACATTCGTGGCATATTTCTGCAGGTTAGTCACATGTCGCCAATACTCCATATACAAATCATAGTTAACGACATGTACTAATTCACTTGCAGGGACCAGACAGTTTTCGCTCATCTCCTCAACCACGTCGTCTCTGCAGTTGGAAATACAACTAGGCGGGTTGCTAGGAACGCCCCATGTTTGATGGTTCTGCCTCCAACACCGATCTCCGAGATACATGTTATTCTTTATCCAAGAAAGTTACAATAAACAAACAAACCAATAAGTTAACCGAAATTCAAAGAAAATAAAAAACATTCAAATGGAAATAAATTATAAACTCACGGTACCTAGCCAAGAGAATATTTCCCTTTTATCTGAGAGCTCTACAGCTTTCCGTCCAATTTCATAATTCAGGAACATGTTCACATCTTCCCACGGTCGCCAGGTCACATCGTCTACAGACAACTGATTCAGAGAAGTCCTTGAACGAACAATGTCAATACTCTTCCTCCGTCTTCCCGTCCACCGACGACATCTAGGCCACTCATGTTCACTTTCAGGTGAAGGGTTCTCTGGCCGACAAATTCCCATATGTTTGTACCCCAAAATTAGAATGTCATGACAACCAATGGAATAAATAACTGAGCAACAACAAAAACAATTTAATAGAATTATAAATAACACTAACAAATTTACCTCCAAAATTTGAAAGGGTCCGGCCAATGACTTTTATCCCTGTCAGATGCTGCGAGATCGAAATATAATTTAGAAAATGCAGAAGAACCCCAGTCATATTCGTTAACTGCATTTAGATCCTCAAAAGCAGCTAACCATCCAGCATCAATATAGGTTTTTGTATTTGAAAAGAAGAACTGACCTAAAACATACATATAGAAGTCTCTGACCACTCTATCAGCAAGTGTACTATCATCGTTAGCCGCAATCAACGTTTGTGGATCAAAATATGTGCTCAAAATTTTAACTGTAATTGCATATGAAACCCACTGGTAGAGAATACCTTCTCTTTTACAAACCGCGCTATCTTTAAGTTCAAGAAAAATATGCTCCCGGACATATTCAAATTGGAACTTCCTTGAGTCAAACGGAACATGTCTACCAATACCAATATTAATTCCTGTCAACATTACCCAATCAAGGGGTGTGAACCCAAGATCACCAAACGAGAAGTGAAAACTGTTTGTCGTATCCCAAAAGCGCTCAATAATATAGTCAATAAGTGCATGCGATGAATCTACTACATCTATGGTAAGTAATCGGTCCCATCCTCCCTTTTCAATAATATATTTGACCCTAGGGCTATGTTTAACAATACCTTGGTAGGTCTGAAGGACCGATTTGAGGGAACCACAATGTGAAAACTTAAAATGGGCGTCACTTGAATACGTAATATTGGTGGAGGCGTGACCCTCAGTATCTTCCACAACTGTATAGTTATCCAAGCCGGGAACATCTACCCTTTCTTCAGTAATACGGTCTTCATCTGAATCCTGGACAATTTTAGTTTTCTTGGCCCTCTTCTTTCGACCAACTAATTTGGACGTCAAACTGCTCGACATCTGGCCAAACAGTTTATACAACATTGAAAATCAAGAGTGATCCTCATAATGCACAAAGATAAAAATCTACATTAATCAATAAATCAAGGAAAAACATAATAATTTCATAATTACAAAAGTAATTATCTAATTAGATAATCATATGTACCAACATACAAAAATCAAACATTCTTGAACAAAATTCATCATTCACAAAATACTCCAGTATCAAAGCCTCAATTGTACCAAAAATCATCAAAATTCCCCAATTATATAATTCCATACACATAGGTTTTAAAACATAAACATTCCTAATTCCCAAATTTTCAAGACAATCTAGTCAATTCATCATAAAATTAACCACAACCCAACTCAAATTAAACAACAACTTAATCAATTATATCTTCAATTCAACAAACTATCATCAATTTTTTATACCCAATTTACAACATTTATAAACCCTAAAAATTATCCAATTCCATAATTACAATTTCTAAAACCTAAATATCTCAATTTCATAATCACATGTTTAATCATTCAACATATATAACCAATTTAACTAACAAAACATAATAACAAAACATACTCTAAATTTAATTTACAAAACAAATATAATTTTCAAAAAACAAAACAAATTAGAAATTACCTTGATTGCGCTTGGATGTTTGAAAATACCTTGAGCGGAGTCTCAAAAACGTAGGCGGGACTTTGGGTTCTCGTTTGGGAAGATTAGGGTTCAAGGGGAGAGGCGGAAGAGGGTTTGCGTTTGAAAACAAAAGGGTTCAGGAGAAAAATGGGTTGCGGCTGTAGAAGAAGGAAGACAAAATGGGGCAGACTGCTAGCAACTCGCTTGGAATCCCAGGCGGGGCGCTAGGACACCGCCTGTCCTATTCAACTCACACGTTCTATTCGTACATGTGCTACTCCACCAGGCGTGTTGCTAGCATACCGCCCCATCAGGCGTGATTCTGGGACACCGTCCGTCTCTTGGGCGTGGTCCTAGGATACCGTCCACTCCCAGGCGTTACGTTAGGACTCCGCTCCACATCGAGCGTTACGCTAGGATTCCGTCTCGCGCAAGCGTTATCCTAGAATTCCACCCGTCTTTCCAAACGCATCGCTGGGACACCGCCCAACACCAGGCGCATCACTAGAACACCGCCTGACTATATACGACTGTTCTTGGGCCTGACCAAAGACTAAGATTTTTAGTCTTTGATCTTTTAATATGATCGACCCATTGTGGACGCCCTTAGCCCCGGCAAAGCAAAATGACCGGAAAAAGAAAAACTTCAAAATCCTGGGCAGTTGTTGGACCAACCAATTACTGAAACCAATCAAAAGTCAGCATCTCTAATCCTACGATAGATATCCACTGAAACGCCAAGCTACGGATCGAACTCGAATCTGACGGTTTACATCTTCAATGGAAGAGAAAAAGCAATTTAATTACTCGAAACTATTTCTCGATCCGACTATCTTTAATTTAACCAATCACATTCGATATATTTTAATCTAACGCTTGAAACACAAAGAAGAGTTTTCACCCGGATCAGTACTCCATCTAACAGACATAAGCAAACCAAATAATCAATATAATCCCAATCTCTTTCCCCAATTTGAAAATCACAATCAAACATTACTTTCCAAACTAACAAAATTTATAGCAGAGATTGAAAATGTCAGGAAGAGGGAAAGGAGGGAAGGGATTAGGAAAGGGAGGAGCAAAGAGACATAGAAAAGTATTGAGAGATAATATTCAAGGTATTACTAAACCAGCTATCAGAAGATTAGCAAGGAGAGGTGGTGTCAAACGTATCAGTGGTTTGATCTATGAAGAGACAAGAGGTGTTCTTAAGATCTTTCTTGAGAATGTGATTCGTGATGCTGTTACCTATACTGAACATGCCCGAAGAAAGACTGTCACTGCTATGGATGTTGTTTATGCTCTCAAAAGACAAGGGAGAACCCTTTATGGATTTGGGGGTTAGGGTTCTTTTGCTGGGTATTATTATTGTAAAGGATTTTAAAATTAGGGTTTTTAGTAGAAGCAGTTTCTAGCTGTCGGTAGTTCTGTTTAATTTTTCATTTTGCTTGACTGATGATGTAATAGCGCCCTAAAATTTAATGGAATCTGAAAATTCATCATCTCTGTCTGTGCGAGTGTTAATTTTTGTCCCTGATTTATATATTTTTAATTAGGCTTGTTTGTATTAAATTTATCTGTCTTTTTGCAGCTTTGCAATTTGACTCTGTTGAATTTCTGAGATTTTGAAGTTTATAAGTTTTATCTAATTGTGTGTAGAGGAGTGAAGAATTTTAAATTGCTCAGTTCTTGGTTTTCATTTATTAACCAAATTTATTGAAATCATGGATTGCTTTCAAGCTCATGTTGCACATAATCATTCTTTTTCCTAGAACACCAAACTGTCTAAATCACACTCCAATTTTACAAGTTGCCTTGTGCCCTGTATTGATCCACTTGACTGCCCATTAGATGTATTGAAACATAACCTTGTCCTTGACAATCTCATACAACTTACTTATTTCCCTTTCCATATTTATTGATGCATGAATTTATAGGAGAACTTGTTCAGATGAATCAGAACATATTGAATATCATAAATAACGTCCATGAGCAGTGTTAACCAAACCTTTGCAACATCATGCGTCTGTCCAGCACCTCACATTCCCTTGTGTATTGATGCAGCAGCAAATTATTTACTGTTTGCTAGAATGTTATAAATTCACTACTTACTACACATCTTACTCCAAATATATTATTTGAGGTATCTGGATCAAGTTGTCCCTGATGCATATCTGTTCAATAATTGATAATAAAATCCATGACAGCCTAATTTCCTAGGCTGAGAAAGGAAGAAGGATTTCTTCATCTGTGGTGCCAGTATGAGGACCAATAAGAACATAGCAGAAGATCTACATAGATAGATATGCCTGGCCCCATAATGGGCTTATAAAAGAGACATGAATATGTATAAGTATAACTCATCAAACAACACACCAAAATACCTTCTTCAGCAACCTTTCGATTTTCTTTTTAACAAAACATATAAATGGCATCCATGGCTCTCTCATCCCCATCATTTGCAGGCACAGCTATAACTCTGAACTCACAATCAAAATTTCCAACCAATGTTAGATCCAGTAGCAATGAAATGATCGTGATGAGGAAGACATCATCAAAGAAACCTGCTGCTTCTTCAGGAAGTCCATGGTACGGTCCAGACCGTGTCAAGTACCTTGGACCCTTCTCTGGTGAGTCTCCTTCGTACCTAACTGGTGAATTCCCTGGTGATTATGGGTGGGATACTGCTGGACTATCTGCAGATCCAGAGACCTTTGCCAAGAACCGGGAACTTGAGGTGATTCATTCGAGGTGGGCCATGCTCGGCGCTTTGGGTTGTGTATTCCCTGAACTTCTCTCTAGAAACGGAGTTCAATTCGGCGAAGCAGTCTGGTTCAAAGCTGGCTCTCAGATTTTCAGTGAAGGTGGACTTGACTACTTGGGAAACCCCAGCTTGGTTCATGCTCAGAGCATTTTAGCTATTTGGGCCACGCAAGTTATCCTTATGGGTGCTGTCGAGGGATATAGAGTTTCCGGCGGTCCATTAGGTGAGATCGTCGACCCACTTTACCCAGGTGGTAGCTTTGACCCCTTAGGACTTGCAGAGGACCCAGAGGCATTTTCCGAGCTAAAAGTAAAGGAACTTAAGAATGGGCGACTTGCTATGTTCTCCATGTTCGGTTTCTTTGTTCAGGCTATTGTTACCGGCAAAGGTCCTCTAGAAAACCTGTCTGATCACCTTTCTGACCCTGTGAACAACAATGCTTGGTCATATGCTACCAACTTTGCTCCAGGAAAGTGAAAACATTCATGACAGTGGACTAAGATGATCTCCTTCAAAGGCAAAATGAAGTTCAATTTTTCTTATCTACTACTAATTTTTTCATGCACATTCATTTAGCTTGTATATAATCTGTCATTCAGATCTGTTTTGAAATAATATCATAGTACGTTTCCATGACGATGTGTCCATTTGTCTAAAGCTTGAAGGTAGTCGATTCCATCGTGCATAATATCATTCTTCATTTCTTATCATTTTCATCTCTTAATCTTTCTTTTTCGTTTTTGTGATGTATAGTAGTACCCCATATGCAAATTGCAAGCAGATTTCATATTTGAAATTATGATTTTTATGATGAATTTTATCTGTGTTTATTTTGTATTTTCGCATTTTATAGTTCATATCTCACTGTATTAATAAGTGAATTCGAGTTTAGTGTTTTGACTTTGGAGGAATTGATGGTTCCAATTCGAGAGGCATCTGAGGAAGGGGATATGAAACATATAAAGTGAAACAAAATTTAAATCATTAAAATGCTAACTTTTCATTTGGTGATTTCAAAATGGAGGAAAGATCAGGAGTGTGTGTTGCTTGGCAAATAGGTGAATCTCTTATATTACATTTGATAAGGTGCTAGAATTGCTCTTGCTACATCGAGATCCCATTGCAAACCTGATTTCATGTTAAAATATTTCATATAAATGGACAAAATACATGTAATATTTGGAAAGATTACGCCACTATCAAAAATGTTTCCATATTATTTTCCTACTACACAATTTTATAATTACTCAAAACTTAGAACAAGTAGAAAAATAGAATAATAAAAAGTTTATAAACTCTTCTAGAACAACATCTAAATCATTCTTGGAGTTCCCACACTCCTGTGCATTCCATTTCCGATCTTTTATCTTCTGTTTACTTTTAGTTTCCTCCATCATTTTAATTTCTATTTTGTCTCGATAATATGTAGTTTCTTGCTATCTGATTTCTAATTTGCCTCAATAATCTTCTGTTTCTCACGATCCATCAACGATAAATAGTATGCTACAGAAAGAATCAATTTATAATAGGTAAAACCAACAACATGCAAGACTTACCTTTTAGTTCTCACACCAAATTTATTTAGTGGTACACAAATTGCTAATATCTATGACAAACATGTGTTCAATATAAAGGACATATTTGGTAAAATTTTGTGTTAGACCTTATATGCCCATTATCATTGTTCAATAGATCTCAACAAATGGTGCTATTGTATACAGAAACAATTATAATAATGCTTCAAAAAAAAAAAAAAATCAATTATAATTTTCTATATATTATCAGACGATTTTTTTTAATAAATCATTTAATTTATTTATGTTTGTGAATTTTATAACGACAACTAAATGCATAAAGTTATTCATTCCATATGATTTGCTTGCTAAATCCTATTTTTCTATTTCTGAACCGTCAAGAAATACCAAACGCAGTTTTTTCTAAAAGATATTGTAATGGACACTGTCCTAGCTTGTCCTAATGAATGAAAAAAATCTTCTTGTGCTTGAAAAAATTTAAGAAAACAAAAAAAAATATACAATAGTTCGTATTTTTGAACTCAGAGGCTTCTCCAATAAAGTAGAAAGTTGAACACTCATACATGTTAAGAGCAATTCCAAGAGGCATTGGTAAATTTTCCAAATGCCAAACCAGGTTGATGGACAAATTCAGTTTTGGGCGGTGGGGAAAGGGTAAAAAGGCGCAATATGAATCGACCGAGGCAACAAGAGCCGCTCGGCCTATGTTGCGCCGAGGTTCCGTGCAACATAGGCCGAGCGGCTCTTGCACCGAGCCTCGACGCAACATACGCCGAGCGGCCCTTGAGCCTCGGCGCAACATAGGCCGAGCGGCTCTTATTACCTCGACAACGGTCATATCCCAACAACATTAACATCATCCCCTATAAATTCAACTCAAAATCATTCTTTTTTACTCACACCAAAACCAATATTCTCCAAGAGCTCTTCATATTCCGCTTCTCTAAATATTTTTTTTTTTAAAAAAAGTCTCAATCTCTAAATATTAGTCGAAATAGAAATAGAAAACCACCCAGAAATAGGCATACTACACCTCTACCGACTCAACAAGAATTATCAGATGGAGAGAATCCTAATGTAGTTTATAGTCGAGAAACAACAACGAGTCAAGGTCATGTATCTTCAGTAGCAGAACGAGATACCAAAGGTAAAAAAACAAGAGGTTGTTCGTATGAAATAAAACCAGTTTATGATAAACTCCCCGAAAGTACTAAAATTATTATGAATAGATTTCCTTGGAGGACTTTGTACCATATCGAGGCGAAGAAACATTCGGTCAAATTCATTTCGATGATGCTGGAAAGTTGGTGGCATACTACACACACGTTCCATTTTGATAACTTCGAAATAGGTGCGTCATATATTTTGATTTATAATTTTTAAGCAAAAAATACGATTTATATATGAAGTTAACAATTTTAATGTTTTTTCAGGAATTACACCGTTAGATTTGTATTTCCTGCTTGGGATACCTTCCGATCAGGGACAGAATGTTCCATTTGAGCAACAAAGTTGGTTGGCAAATGCACGATATAAAGAGGAACTTCTTTTATATTTTCAAGTAGTAACGGAACGCAAGCATACCGAACTAAAAGGTATAGGCATTCCTAATGCCGATTTAAAGGCATTTATAGCAAAATCATTATATAAAAGGGTATGTACAACGAACGTTTACGGGCATTGACGCAGTCACAAACCTCAGTCCCTATCTTGTAGGACTTTTTGGAGCAACACCTTCTCATCAGGAGGAAATAGTGTGAGATACACAAAACCAATATCCATATCATGTGCAACCTCCACAACCAAGGTCTCGTCGTTGCAGTCCACAAGATCACAATCAATATTACAGAAGACACATAGACTTTGGCGCATATCTAGTTCAGCCTTGTGAATTTATTGGATATGAAGGATCTCAACCAGGAGCAAGCCAAGGCTTTGGGGATTTGCTTGACCGGGCCAGTACCAATCCCATTATTCACCTAATTATCATAGGAATGAGTAGTTTTATTTTATTTAATATCTGTAATTTAATTTGAGATTAAGAAACCGACTATTTATATATTCAGAATTAATCTATAAAAAAAGTATTAATTTTATTTCACATTCAATTATTTTAACAACGTCTTTTCTTAGAGCAAACATAATATTAAAAGGAAGCTACATCATTACATAAAAGGGTCGAATCTGTGAAGATCTCTAAGGATGTTGAAACAAGTTTCGTACAGAAAAGGTTTGCCGTCAGTTACCTCCCATACATCTAAAGCTAATTGGATCACTTCATCGTCAGTTACACCGTTAAATATTTCTCCATCAATTACCTTTACCTTAGCAAGGAATCACGTGATTGAACGACTAATTGTTTGAAAACGAGCAGACAACCCATGAGCATTTCAATTTCTCGGGTTCCCCGTTTCTGCAACGAACATAGTGAAAATGTTCTGCCAAAAAGACGAGTGCGACATGAGTTGTCCAGTAAAAATATTTCCTTTGTTATGAGAAACATATGATGTACAAAGAGCTAAATCCTCTTCTTGAGTATATTTTGGAGCACGAATTCTGCCATCCATTTTTTTTAAACTTATTTTTGAATTTATAAGGGAGAATTGAGAGCCGTTGAGATTCGACTACGGTCGAACCTCATTGAGCCGCTCGCCCCTTGCTAGGCCGATGCTCGTTACAACTTGCAGCAAGCCTCGACCAAGCATGGGCCGAGCGGCTCAATGTGAGTTGATCGTCTCAAACATAGACAATCGACTTTCTCTGAGCCTTGATGGGCAAACCCCCCGATATACCTATTTTCCAAGCCATTTTTTGGATTTGCCCATCCCACTGTGGGGTGGTAATTGACAAATTAGCCAATATACCAACCCCACTGGAGTTGCTCTAATAACTAAAATAGCTAGTTGCTTATAAGACTTAATTATTTTTTTCTTTGAAAAATGATTCAAATCGATCAAAAAAAATAAACAAGAGACAAACTCCCTTAAGGTGTTCGATACATTTTAAAGTAGTATTATTTTTCGACTTAATTAAGTGGAAAAGTCAAAAATTAGTTAGAAACATAATTTTAAAATAATTTCTAGGAATTAAACAAAGCTACTTATTGTAAAGAAAATTTCTTTTGCTTCCTGGGATTAACTTATGTTTTTAAAGAATCAAAAAAAATTCTGCATATCTAGACACCCTCTTAACATTCTAATCTTTCGATAGAATATTGTGAATTTCATTATCCGCATGGTGCTCACAAAATCTGTAAAAAGCTGACATTTTGTACCACTTAGAAAAACATTTTATATGCAAGGTGTATGCGTATTTGGCCTTTGAAGTTATCAGATGAAGTAGCAGATAATCATCATTTCTACATTTACGTAGAATTACGTTAAATTAATCCGTAATAAATTAATAATTTCGTTAAATTAATATTTTTTTGTCAGTTCCGATTTGGAACAATGTGCTAAATTAATAACCCTGCTAAATTTATTAGATAATAAATTTTTTAAGTTTCCAATAGGACCCAACTAATGTATAAATTAATAATTAATATAATAACACTAAAATATGATGTCTTATTAAAATAAGAATCAAAAGTTGTTTTGTTGTTCACATTTATATAACATTGGACTTCATTTCTAATTTTTTTGTAGTGATTTGAGAAGTTCCAGAATGATTTTGTTGTGTTGTTATTCTTATTCTTATTATTTTAATTTTAATATCATATATATATATATATATAATATGCAATACACTATTTTTTAATATGGCATAAAATACTAAAAGAATTTGAATTAAAAATAAAATCTTTAGATATTTCTTATTATATAAAAATGATCTGTATATTTATTTATAAAATTTAAATTTAATATGTTTCGATATATTAATAACTTATTAATTTATCGATAAATTAATACTTTAATAGAATTTAATAGTCCAAAGACTATTAATTTATCAAAGTTATACTGTATTAGACTTTCATTCTTCCCATTAAAGAGATTTGTGACAAAAGGTACCCAGAAATTGTTTAAAGGCACCTTTTTCATTCAGCTCTCAGTGAGCCGGCGCCAACAAAGAAAAGTTTGGAAAGCTTAAAATTAAAACAGGACAACGTACCTTGTATGCGTATCTTAATTATAACTATTCTATTACCTAGAGATATCTGGATCACGTTCACTACCCTAGTAATAAAATCCATGACCCTATATTGCTTGGCTGAGAAAGGAAGAAAGATTCTTGTATTTGTGGTGCCAATTTTAAGACCAATAAGAACATAGCAGGAGATCTACATGGATAGATACATCTGGCCCCTTAATGGCTTATATAAGAGACATAAACTCAGTTAATCTAACACATCCAGTAACATACCCTTTACCACCTTCCAACAGTTCACCAGCCTCTTTTTTCTCTATAACAAAAGTATATAAATGGCATCCATGGCTCTCTCATCCCCATCATTTGCAGGCACAACTCTAACTTTGCAATCACAGTCAGATTTTCCAAGCAATGTTAGATCCGGTAGCAATGAAAGGATCATGATAAGGAAAACATCAACAAAGAAGCCTGCTGCTTCTTCAGGAAGCCCATGGTACGGTCCAGACCGCGTCAAGTACCTTGGACCCTTCTCTGGTGAGTCTCCATCTTACCTAACTGGTGAATTCCCTGGTGATTATGGCTGGGATACTGCTGGACTATCCGCAGACCCAAAGACCTTTGCTAAGAATCGGGAGCTCGAGGTCATTCATTCGAGATGGGCCATGCTCGGCGCTTTGGGATGTGTTTTCCCTGAACTTCTCTCTAGAAATGGAGTAAAATTTGGAGAAGCGGTCTGGTTCAAAGCTGGTTCTCAGATTTTCAGCGATGGCTGACTTGATTAGAAACCCCAACATAGTTCATGCACAAAGCATCTTGGCGATTTGGGCAACTCAAGTTATCTTTATGGGAGCTGTTGAGGGATACAAAGTTGCTGGTGGTCCACTAGGTGAGATCGTCGACCCACTTTACCCTGGTGGTAGCTTTGACCCCTTAGGACTTGCGGAGGACCCAGAGGTATTTTCCGAGCTAAAGGTAAAGGAACTAAAGAATATGCGACTTGCTATGTTCTCCATGTTCGATTTCTTTGTTCAGGCTATTGTAATAGGAAAAGGTCCTCTAGAGAACCTCACGGACCACCTCTAACCCCGTAAACAACAATGCCTAGTCATATGCTACCAAATTTGCTCCAGGAAAGTGAGAATATTCATGAAAATGAACGGAGACTATCGCCCTTCAAAGGCAATGGAGTTCAAGATTCTTTTCTATTTCTAAATTTATCAACTACATTCATTTAGCTTGTAAATAATCAGTCATTGAGATCTGTTTTGAAATAATATCTTAGTATGTTACCATGATGATATGTCAAATCTAACAAAGAAAATGATTAATTAATGGCTTGTTTATAACTCGATTACTTCAGCATCATCCTCAGCTGTATTATTATATTTTTCATTTTTTTTGGGATGTACGGATGCAAATTGATATAAACTAAAGCCTACAGGATTGAACAATTACAAACTTTTCGAGCTTATCAAACATTAAAACTTATATACAGTGACATGAAAATGTAGAGCTAATGTTTGTGATTCCGGCTGATATGTTCGTCGGGATTAGAATGCTTTTAACTTTCAGTAGTTGAGACTTGAGAGACAACTGTTATTAGAAAACGCAGTTCCACTTGATATTAGCAAAAGCTGACTTTGGTTGTGTGGTGCTGACAGATGAAAATGGTGTGAATCCCTTTTTTCCTTGCTATGTATATGTTAGTAAATCAAAGAAGCACGACACGTGGAAGAAAATCAAGATATGAAGCAACCAAATTATAAAGAGCGAGAATCACACAATTAAAATTGAAGAGATCAAATATCAAA
>JAJJMC010033111.1:809308-838568 GCA_023531435.1 Papaver californicum | reverse complement strand
TCGAAATGATTTTATAAAATTAATATAAGGATGTTTATCTGTTACTCCATTTCAATCTTTAATTGATATATAAGAATTTTATTGGTTGTTTAGTCGAAAAGATTTTTGGACTTATAGTTTACATGTCTAAGTCTACCATTCCAAACATTCAATGACACACAAACATAAGCAGAAGAATCAATTTTATTCATTTCATCAGAGGTTACATTAGATTTGTAGAGACCCTCAGTATTATAACCCTTACCTACAGAATCCTTACCCTTTGTGCCAATAACTTTCCAAGATTCAAAAACAAGTTTAAAACCCTTATATAAAACACCACAAGAAACAAGATTTTTGCAGATGTCCGGAACATGAAGAGCTTCATTCAATGTGAGTGTCTTGCCAGAAGTGAGCTTTAGCCCAACTTTGCCTTTGCCTTTTCCTGCAACCTGTGCTGCAGACGAGTTACCCATGTAGAGTTTCTCCCCTTCCGCTACCTTCTGATAGGAGGTGAACATATCTCTGTTTCCACAGACATGCTTGGTAGCACCAGAGTTTACCCACCAATATCTCACATTGGTTACCAAATTAACTTCAGACACCGTACCAGAAAACTCGGTTTTGTTGTTTTCAACCAAATTATCATTGTTTTCTTATTATTAAAGTCCTTACGTTTTCTACAGTGCATTGCCATATGGCCAGGAGTCCCACAAACATAACAAGCACCTTTAATTTTACCAATGCCAGATTTGGATTTCTGAAATATACGTTTCTTATGATGACCAGGCTTAGGGTTGCGTTTACTGCTGTTGCCCTTTTCAGTATTGGACGACTTGTGTTCAATTACATGAGCCTTGTTGGACATGTCCCTTGCAGAAGATACGTTCTTGTCTTTGGAGCACAGTAATTCTTCCACTTGAATCTTCTTACCCAAATCAACCATACTGACTTCACCAGTTTTATGCCTCAATCTACGTTTGTATTCAGACCAGGAAGATGGTAATTTCTCAATCACAACAGACACTTGAAACGTTTTATCTATCACCATACCTTCAGTAAGAATTTCATTGATAATACGCTGAAGTTCAAGGAATTGATCAACCAAAGATTTGTCATTCGACATTTTATATTCCAAGAACCTAGCTACCAAGAATTTCTTACTTCTAACAGTTTCAGCTTGGTATTTTGCTTCTAAAGCAGCCCATAAATAAAAAGCAGAAAAGTTATCTTTTGCGTTATAAAAAACATAGAGTGCATCTTCTAAACAGTTCAGAATATGATTTTTTGCCATATAATTCTGTCTAACCCAACTTTCCAACTCCCTTTCATTTCCAGCATCATTCAAACCCTCATCAAAAGATTTCAGAACTAATTCATCTAACATATGAAAACTCAGAAAGAACAACATCTTTGATTGCCATCTTTTGAAATCTTTTCCACTGAATTTTTTTGGTCTCTCAACATCATTTTTACCCATTGTTACAGAAGAAGTCTATTGTGTTAGTATTGTTGGATCTGCAACAATAAAAATACTAAACATAAGAAGATGTTAACGTTAATGAAATCTCTGAATTGATATACACACAATGGACAGAGCGACCTGCTCAGCAAATTGTCCTTAACACAATAGTCCGCTGGTATTCCTAAAGAATGAGAGATGCTATACCCCCACAACAGAGATGTGTCTAGGATAAAACTGCCCGTTATGACTAATATAAGCACAATACTAGTCACCTGCGCCTGAGCCCAAACCCGAGCCCGAGCTCGATTCGATCGACCGAAAAGACGACAGCGGTGTGCGTGATTCGGTGCGAAGCACCGCGTGTGTGTGAAATGTATGGTTGCACCAACTAGCCCATAGCCTTAGTCCTCTCCCATACACAAAAGAGTCTAAACCCCTAAGGGGCCTCCCTTAGATGCAAATTTCTAAGTAATATGGAGAGGAAACATCTTTAGTTTCTCCAATGTGGGACTAAAGGTTTATTCACAAATAGTGAAAATGAGCTAGTTTTCCTTCGTGACCCCTTGGTCCTAAGCCCATTTTATCCAAGCCCAAACACATAATAAACATAATAACAAGCCCATTTTCTCTAAGAATCCCCCACATGAATGAAAACCCGATGAAAATCAGAAATCAGAAGGGACAGAGAATAAAATTCTCTGATAGTGTTTCCTTTAACCCACTACAAATTAGTTGTCTCATTCAAAACCTTGATTTTGGGATCTCCAGTCAGCAAGGTTGAGTATCCTTCATGGCAAGTTTTTTTCAGTTCTAAGTCTTTTACCTCTTTTAGGCTCAAATTCAAATTCATCTTCCTCTAAAGGTAATATATGACTGGTCGAAGGGACATCTAGTAGATCAATACATATCATGCGAGAATCATATTTCAATGGAAAAACATTTACAAAAAACACAGCATCCCTATATTCCATAATAGTATGCACACCAATTTCAGAAATTTCAGAACTTACAACCATAAATCTATATGCAGTAGTATGCTCAGGATACCCTATGAAGACACAATCAATAGTTTTGGGTCATATCTTGGTTCTCTTAGGTGGAGGAATGGAAACCTTAGCCAAACACCCCCACACTTTAAAGTATGCATAAGAAGGTTGTTTACCTTTCTATAACTCATATGGAGTTTTGTATGATCCTTTAAAGGGTACTCTGTTCAAGACATAACAAGCTCCTTAGACCTCAAAAAGTCAACAGAAATAATGCCAGTGGAGATTAGTTGTTTTAGGGAATTATATCTTCTACGAATGTGTATAAACTTCCAGTTATAGTTGCTGTTTTTAGCATTGGCTATTGCAGCTTGACTATCACAATGTATAGGTATAGCTGGCACAGGCCTATGCCAGAGAGGAATGTCTTCTAAAAAGCATCTTAGACAAGCCCATTTTCTCTAACATATGTTCTCATGACGATGTGTCAAATCTAACAAAGAAAATGATTAATTAATGGCTTATCTATTACTCGATTACTTCAACATCATCCTCAGCAGTACTATTATATTTTTTATTTTGTTTTTGGATGTACAGATGCAAATTGATATAAACTAGAGCTACAGGATTGAACAATTACAAACTTTGCAAGTTTATTGAACATTAAAACTTATATACAGTTACATGAAAATGTAGAGCTAATGTTTGTGATTCCGGATGATATGTTCGTCGGAATTAGAATGCTTTTACTTTCAGTAGTTGAGACTTTGGTTCAACAAACTTTTGTGTGAGGGGAGAGGACGGAGGTGGCGGCGTGCGGGCTGGGCTCGGGTTCGGGTGTGGGTGTGGGTCAACCAAGACTTTTCTTTTTGGACAAAATTCTTTTGAAATATTATAAATAAATTTGAATTTCAAAAATAAATCTTGTCTTAATGGGGGGCGTCTGACCCGATGGATATAATTTCCTTTACAACATTACGTCGACACAGAATTAATTGCTGGACTGATTTCTCTCTTCTTTTTCGCCTATAAAAGAAAATTATTTTCTTCATTTCAACTCATCCCAGAGCAGGTTACTATCCCTAATTTTTTTCTCCTCTTCTTGCTTTGCTTGCGATTTGTGTGTTTATTTCTTTCTTTCATCTTGCTGTTGAGTTCGTTTGAATGGGTGACTAGTATTGTGATTATACTAGTCATATCGGGAAGTTCTATCCTGGACACATCTCCGTTGTGGAGGTGTATCATCTCTCATTCTTGAAGAGTACCCGCGGACTATTGTGTCAAGGACAATTTGCTGAGTAGATGGCTCTGTCCTTTGTGTGCAAATCAGTGTTTCAATTCAGAGATTTTAATTAACGTTAACATTATTTGTTTTCAGTAATTTATTGTTGCAAACCCAACAATCTTAACGCAATAATTTTCTTCTAAAACAATGGGAAAAAGTGAGGTTGACAGACCAGAAAAATTCAATGGGAAAGATTTCAAAAGATAACAATCAAAGATATTTTTTTTCTTCCTCTGAGTTTTCATATGTTAGATGAACTTGTTCTGAAACTTTTGATGGGAGTTTACATGATGCTGGAAATGAAAGGGAATTGGACAGTTGGGTTAGGCAGAATTATATGTCTAAAAACCATATTCTGAACTGTTTAAAAGATGCATTGTATGACTTTTATAATACAAAAAATAATTTTACTGCATTTAATTATGGGCTGCCTTAGAAGAAAAATACCAAGCTGAAACTGCTGGAAGTAAGAAATTCTTGGTAGCTAGGTTCTTGGAATATAAAATGTCGAATGACAAATCTTTGGTTGATAAATTCCTTGAACTTCAACGTATTTATCAATGAAATTATTGTTGAAGGCATGGTGATAAATGCAAATTTTCAAGTGTCTGCTGTGATTGATAAATTATTATCTTCCTGGTCAGAATACAAACGTAGATTGAGACATGAAACTAGTGAAGTCAGTATGGTTGATTTGGGTAAGAAGATTCAAGTGGAAGAATTGTTGCGATCCAAAGACAAGAACGTATCTTTTGCAAGGGACATGTCCAACAAGGCTCATGTAATTAAACACAACCCTAAGCATGGTCCTCCCAAGAAAGGTACATTTCAGAAACCCGAATTTGGCAAAGTTGTTGTCACTAAGGGTAAGGATTATGTGGGTAAGGGTTATAAGACTGAGGGTCTCTATAAACTCAATATAACCTTTGATGAAATGAATAAAATTGATTCTTTTGCTTATGTTTGTGTGTCATTAAATGTTTGACATGGTAGATTTGGACATGTAAATTATAAGTCAATGCATAAACTGGCTAATGTAAGCTGCATACCCAAATTTAGTTTGGATAATGAACACAAATGTGAAATATGTGTAGAATCAAATTATGCTAAAAAACCTTTTAGAAAAAATGTTCAGAGAAATTATAAACCCTTAGAATTAATTTATTCAGACCAAGTTGACATGAAATCAACTCAAACTAAAGGTGGTAAAAAATGGTTTATAACTTTCATAGATGACTATACGAGGTACGGTCAGGTATACTTGCTTAGGGGTAAGGATGATGCCTTAGAATCCTTTAAGATGTATAAACTTGAAGTTGAAAACCAATTAGATATTACCATTAAAAGAGTTAGGTCTGACTGTGGTGGTGAGTATGAAATTCCTATAGGAGAATTCTGTTCGCAAAATGATATTATTCATGAGATCACCCCTTCTTATTCACCACAATCTAATGGTGTGGCTGAATGGAAGAACCCAACCCTTAAGGAGATGATGAATTCCATGTTGATTAGTTCAGGATTACCGAAAAACTTGTGTGCGTGTGTATGGGGGGGAGGGGGGATCATCTCAGCTTGCTATATCCTGAACAGAGTACCCTTTAAAGGATCAGATAAAACTCTATATGAGTTATTGAAAGGTAGACAACCTTCTTATGTATACTTCAAAGTGTGGGGGTGTTTGGCTAAGGTTTCCATTCCTCCTCCTAAAAGAATCAAGATAGGACCTAAAATTGTTGACTGTGTCTTCATTATAATGGAAACATGTACACATTCTATTCCATCCAAAGAAGAGCATGTTTAGCCTACAATCAAGGGAAAATATCCGGTCGTCAATCCCATAATTGTGGCAGATTCTATGGCACAATTCTAGCATCTCATATATATGTATTCCCAACTTAGCTCTTTTGACTTCTGTGTATAATAACACAAACTTCTATCAAAAAAATATGGAGGAATATATTTATTGAAACCTAGCAGTGCCTATCTTCTATATGGTATTAGAGCCACCAACCTCCAACGAGCCACCGATCCAAGCAACTACAATGTCTTCCTCCTCTTTTGATCAAACTCCCAACTTCACCATCAACACCCAACCCTCTTAATATCACTGCTCAAATCAATGAAAAATTAACTCCCTCCACCTTTCCTCAATGGCGTGCTCAATTTGAAGCACTTCTTATTTGTTATGACCTCCTCAACTATGTTGAAGGTACTTTTAGTGTCCCTCTTCAGATGGCACCCCTGCTGATGAACTATACAAGACCCACTAGGTTTGACAAGATATACTTATCCTGAGTGTAATTTTAGCCTCTACTTCTTCTTCCATCACACCTCTGATAGCTACAGCTAAATCCTCCCATGAAGCTTGGAAAAAGCTCACTCATCTTTATGCTAGCCGATATCGAACTCGTCCAATGCAGTAAAGGAAGAACTTACCTTAATCCAGCGTGGAAATAGAACCATCACAAAATATCTTCATGCTGTGAAGATTCTAGTCGATGAACTAGCCATCATAGATTATTCCATTTCGGATGATGACCTAACCCTCTATGTGTTATTGGTCTAGGTCCAGATTTTTGAGAGATTGCAGCGCCGATTCGTGCTCGAGAGTCATCTCTGATGTTTGAGGAGCTACACGACTTTCTGGTTGGCCATGAGACTTACCTGAGGCGTCTGGAAACTGCAACACAAAACTTAGTTGCGTCTGCCAACTTTACAAGGACAAAGAAATCAGCAAATGAAGGAATCTATCAGCGCTTCTGTAAACAACATGATCACTTCAAACGACCTCAAGGCTTCATTCCAGGAAAGTACTCAAATGGATCCCAAAATGATGGACGACGCTATACCTCAAGTGATGGTAAGCCCAATACCTATACTAGGCGTTATCAACCCAAGTGCCAACTTTGTGATCAGTTGGGCCACATTGCCAAGGCCTGTCCTCAGTTTCATTCACAAAATGTTTCCATCAATTGTGCCACCACTTCTACAGGAAAATACAAAAATGGCTACTTGATTCAGCCGTTTCTCATAATATCACGGGTGATCTCTCCAATTTATCTATACACTCTGAATATGATGGAACTGACGAAGTAATTCTCTGTGATGGTTCAGGTTTGGCCGTCTCACACATTGGTTCTTTGGCTTTAAACACTCCACAATGAACATTTACACTACGTGATACTCTTTATGTTCCCAATCTTTGCAAAAATTTAATTTTGTGCATCATCTCACCAAACAAAATGATGTCTTTGTTGAATTTCACCCTTTTTATTTTTTTGTGAAGGAAAAGATCACGGGGGCGATCTTACTAAAAGGAGCATGTAACAATGTCATCCACACCTTTCCGAAATCATTGGCGGCATTACCAAAGGTTGCTAATGTGCATGAAAGGACTTCAATTGATGGATGGCACAAGCGTTCTGAGCATTATTCTCTTAAAATTGTCCATCATCTTGTTAAGAATTTTTCTCTTCCTATTTCCTCCAATAAAAATTTGTCTTCATTATGTCATTTCTGCTCTATTAATAAAGCACATCAACAATCTTTTCGTGCCACAAGTCTCCAAAGCCATGAGCCTCTTGAACTTATTTACACCGATATGTGGGGACCCGCTAGTTACACTGGGATTGATGGATCACGATATTACCTTATTTTTGTTGATCATTATACAAAATATATATGGTTCTATCCCATGACCACTAAATCTGGTGTTTCTACAATTTTTCTGCATTTCAAATTTTTTGTTGAAACCCGCTTTTAGAAATCCATCAAAACACTATACTCTGACAATGGAGGTGAGTTTATTGCTTTAAAACCATATCTCTTACTTCATGGAATAACTCATCTCACTACTGCCCCTCATACTCCATAACAAAATGGTGTCTCTGAAAGTCGTCACCGTCATCCAGTTGAAACAGGTCACACGCTTCTTCATGATGCAAATCTTGATTTTTCACACTAGCCCCATTCTTTTCAAACAACCTCCTATCTCATAAATCGTCAACCCACGCCTCTCCTAAAAAACAATTCCCCTTTTGAAGCTCTTTTTGGTCAATCACCAAATTATTAAATTCAAAAAATTCGAGTGTATTTGTTATCCTCTCACAAGGGCCTACAACCCAAATCCAAAACATGCATTTTTCTAGGCTACTCAGCAACTCAAAATGGCTACAAGTGTTTTGAACCCGAAATAAAAAAAACACTTTATTTCTCGTCAAGTGTTATTTGATGAAAAAAATAATCATTTCATCCAATCCTCACCCGTGTCCTTCGAGCTCACTCGGCACCTTCGAGAACCTCATCAATTGTTTCCTCTTCACTTCGGTGCCCAGCCACCTACAATGCCATCCCCACAGGTCTTCAACGCACCAACAACCTTGCTGTCTCTAGAAGGCTCACATGTCATTATTGCATCCTCCCCAGGTAATTTCACACTCTCTGATCCTTTAAACTCTGGATCCCTATGAGCTGTAAACCCCAATCCTACCCACCAGATTACTCATCCAGGTGAAAATTTGTATGAGTCCTCCTTAGAATCACCGATATCCTCTGCACCTGATACAAATTCCTGCACAACTAATTCCCTTTCAAATCATGATCTCACACCAAATCCTCAATCTCAACGCACCCACACCATGACCACAAGATCAATGAATCAAAATTTTAAACCTAAAAAAAATCCACACAGTTTCAAAACACCCTTTCCCTCAACCCATTGAACCAACTAGTGTGAGTCAAGGCATATCTCAACCTCACTGGCGTGAGGCCATGTCTGCAGAACTCACTGCCTTGATGAAACATGGGACTTGGGATCTTGTTTTATCCACAACTGACTGTAAACCAGTGGGGTGCAGGTGGATATTTCGGGTAAAAAGGAAAGCTGATGGTTCAGTTGATAAATTCAAAGCCAGACTCGTGGCTAAAGGCTACAATCAACGTCATGGTATTGATTACACAGAGACCTTTAGTCCTGTAGTTAAACCAGCTACAATTAGAGTTGTATTTTCTATTGCAGTAATGAATGGATGGGATTTGCGGCAAATGGATGTCAACAATGCTTTTTTGAATAGTGCTTTAACTGAAAATGTCTTTATGGAACAACCTCCAGGATTCAAAGATCTGTCAAAACCACATCATGTGTGGAGACTAAACAAGGCTATTTATGGCTAAAACAAGCTCCACGAGCTTGGTACACTGCACTCAAAACTGCCAATCTTCAATTGGGTTTTCGAAACTCCAAGGCAGACTACTCTCTCTTCATCTACAACCAAGGCTCCACTCTTTGCTACCTGTTGGTGTATGTTGATGATCTTATCATCACATGAAACAATTCATCTCTTGTGACCTCCATTATTAAACAGTTGGGTGACATGTTTTCTATCAAGGATATGGGTTCTCTTCATTTTTTCTTGGGGATTGAAGTTATTTCTACCAAAGTAGGGTTATTTCTCTCCCAACATAAATAAATTTGAGAGCTTTTATACACTACAAGTATGAGTGGCGCGAAAGATATCTCAACCCCTCTCTCCACAACCCAACCTCTTCAACTGATTGATGGCACGACTGCTGTGGACAACTCTGATTTTCGTCGACTAATTGGCAGTCTTCAATACTTGACCTTGGCACATCCAGATATCTCTTTTGCAGTGAACAAGCTATCTCAATTTATGCACAAGGCAACTGCAAATCACTGGACATCAATCAAAAGGTTACTCCGTTACTTAAAACAACGATCTTTTATGTATTCAAATTCACAAAGGTGGACCCTCTATACTCAGGACATACACAGATGCTTATTGGGCTGGAAATGTGGATGATCGAATATCAACTTCTGCTTACATTAGTTTCTTGGGTTCAAATCCAATCTCTTGGAGCTCCAAGAAGCAACTTACAGTTGCAAGATCCTCAACAGAGGCTGAATACATGGAACTAGCTAATGCGGCTTCCGAGACAATGTGGTTGTCTACACTTTTTAAAGAACTTGAACTTCCACTCAAAGACTTTCCGCATCTGTCATGTGACAATATTGGATCCACACATCTAAGTCTCAACCCAGTTCACCATTCGCGTATGAAACACATTCAAATCGACCTTAACTTTGTGCATGACCTAGTCTAGAAATGAATCCTTCAAGTCATACATGTTCACACTCAAGATCAGCTAGCTGATCTCCTGGCCAAGCCACTGTCAAAGAAGCGTACAACATTGCTGCGTACTAGGATTGGTCTTGCCGATGGAACCCCAATCTTGCGGGCGTGTATAAGGAAAACATATGCAGATTTTATTCCATCCAAAGAAGAGCATGTTTAGCCTACAATCAAGGGAAAATTTCCGGTCATCAATCCCATAATTGTGGCAGATTCTATGGGCACAATTCTAGCATCTCATACATATGTGTTTCCTAACTTAGCTCTCTTGACTTCTGTATATAATAACACAAACTTCTATCAATAAAATGTGGAGTAATATATTCATTGAAACCTAGCAGTACCTATCTTCTATATTCATAAGGTATCCTGAGAATACTATTGCATATAGATTTATGGTTGTAAGTTATGAAATTTCTGAAATTAGTGTGAACATTATTATGGAATCTAGGGATGCTGTGTTCTTTGAAAATGTTTTTCCATTGAAATCTGACTCTCACATGAGATGTGTTGATTCCCTAGATGTCCCTTCGACCAATCAGACATTACCTTTAGAGGAAGATGAAGTAGAATTTGAGCCTAGGAGAGGTAAAAGGCTTAGAACAAAAAAATATTTTGGGCTAGACTTCATAACATACCTAGCTGAGACAGATCCACATACTTATAGAGAATCGATGACTTCTTCTGAAGCTCCATGGTGGAAAGAATCTACCATTAGTGAATTGGATTCATCATATAGAACGATACGTGGGATATTGTAGATTAACCTTTAGGGTGTAAACCCATAGGTTGTAAATGAATCTTCAAAAGGAAACGTACTATAGATGAAACTGTGGAAAAGTATAAATCTAGGTTTGTAGCTAAGGGCTATAAACAGAAAGAAGGTGTAGATTTCTTTGATACTTACACCTGTTCCATTAGGATGTTAATTGATATTGTTTCCATTCATAACTTAGAGATACATCAAATGGATGTGAAGAAAACTTTTCTAAATGGTGAATTAGATGAAGAAATTTACATGGACCAACGTGAGGGATTTGTAGTGAAAGGTTGTGAAAACAAAGTTTGTAAACTGAAAAAATCTTCGTATGGGTTGAAATAAACGCCTAAACAGTGACATGAAAATTTGATCATGTAATGATTTCTAGTGGTTTTAAAATAAATAAATCTGAAAAGTTTGTTTATACTAAACTTGTGAATGATGCTTGTGTGATTGTATGCTTGTATGTTGATGATATGCTTATACTTGGTACAAACATGGATGTAATTAATTCCACTAAGAACATGCCAAATGAGAACTTTGACACACGCGCGGTGCTTCGCACCGAAGCACACGCACATCCGTCTGTCCGGTCGGGCGGGTGTGGGTCAACCAAAACTTATCTTTTTGGATAAAATTCTTTTGAAATATTTTTAAATAAATTTAAATTTCAAAAATGAATCTTGTCTTAATGGGGAGCGTCTGACCCGAAGGATATAATTTACTTTACAACATTATGTCGACACAGAATCAATTGGTGTACTGATTTTTCTTTTCTTCTTCGCCTATAAAAGAAAATTGTTTTCTTCACTCAACTCATACCAGAGCAGACTACTATCCCTAGCTCTTCCCCTCTTCTTGTGCTTATACTAGTTATATCAGGAAGTTTTATCCTGAAAACATCTCCGCTGTGAGGGTATAGCATCTCTCATTCTTAAGGAGTACCCGTAGACTATTGTGTTAAGAACAATTTGCTGAGAAGGTGGCTCTGCCCTTTGTGTGCAAATCAATATTTCAATTGAGAGATTTTAATTAACGTTAACATCATTTGTTTTCAGTATTTTATTGTTGTAGACCCAACAATCGATTTACTTTATTATTTGGGCTTGTATCACTAAATGAATGCAGATTTTCGCACTTTCTGCAAGCCTTATGAAACAATTGAGAATTTAGTCGGTTGCTGTAAAAATCCGCATCTGCCGTGGGGAAGTCTGATCTACTTGAAAAAGAGGGCAGACCTTCTATACACTTAGGATGTTTATCTTTTGGCAACTTTGGCCTCCCACCGAGAGAGACGATATGTTAAGTTATAAATTACAAGAAAAGAGAGTAAAACTCTAGTTGATTTTCACTCGCTTGTTTTTAAATCTCAACTTTAAGCAGTTTGGTTATTCATGTTTGAAATATCACCGATTTCAAAAACTTCTAGTCCTCCCTATTTCTAATACATTAGCGTTCTGATTGTCCAACCACCTCATGAGTTATAATTTCTCAGTATCTGCTGAATTTTGTGTTAAGAAATAACGATACATAAATTAATCATTCACAGACAGAAAGAAGTTCATTTGGCTGTGAGTGAGTGTAGTTCATTTGTGGTGCCAATTTTAAGACCAATAAGAACATAGCAGAAGATCCACATGGATAGATACATCTGGCACCTTTATGGCTTTATATAAGGGACACAAACTCAATCAATCTAGCACATAAAAAATAGCACACTTAATAACTTCTTCAAAAGTTCCCCAGCCTTTTTTCTCCCTAAGAAAAGCAAATGGCATCCATGGCTCTCTCATCCCCATCATTTACAGGCACACCTGTAACTTTGAACTCACAATCAAAATTTCCAACCAATGCTGCATCCAGTGGCAGCTGATGGAATTGTGGACTATGAAATCGTTTTTTAGGTTTACCCATCCTATTGTGAAGCAAATAACGTTTGCTCCTGGGATTAACTTATGTTTTTAAAGAATCAAAAATAATTCTGCATATCTAGACACCTTCTTAACATTCTAATCTTTTAAAAGAATATTACGAATTTCATTATCCGCTTGGTGCTCACAAAATACTGTAAAAGGCTGACATTATGTACAACTTAGAAAAACATCTTATATACAAGACGTATGCGTATTTGGCCTTTGAAGTTATCAGATGAAGTAGCACATAATCATCACTTCTACGTTTACTGTAGAACTTCGTTAAATTAATCCGTAATAACTTAATAACTTAATTAAATTAATATTTTTTACCGACTTGGACCAGTGTGCTAAATTAATAACTCTGCTAAATTTATTAGATAATAATTTTTTAAGTTTCCAATAGGGCGCAACTAATATATAAATTAATAATTAGTGTAATAACACTAAGATATGATGTCTTATTAAAATAGGAATCAAAAGTTATTTTGTTGTTCACATTTATATAATATTGGACCTCATTTTTAACTTTTTTATAGCAATTTAAGAAGTTTCAGAATGATTTTGTTATGTTGTTATTCTTATTATTTTAATTTTAACATCAATATATATATATATGAGTTAATCTATAAAAAACTACTAATTTTATTATGTTCTTTCGAAACTGACTATTTATATTCAGAATTAATCTATAAAAAAACTACTAATTTTATTTCACATTCAATTATTTTAACAACGTCTTTTCTTAGAGCAAACATAAGATTAAAAGGAAGCTACATCATTACATAAAAGGGTCGAATCTGTGAAGATCTCTAAGGATGTTGAAACAAGTTTCGTACAAAAAAGGTTGCCGTCAGTTACCTCCCATACATCTAAAGCTAATTGGATCACTTCATCGTCAGTTACACCGTTAAATCTTTCTCCATCAATTACCTTTACCTAAGCAAGGAATCACGTGACTGAACGACTAATTGTTTGAAAACGAGCAGACAACCCATGAGCATTTCAGTTTCTTGGGTTCCCCGTTTCTGCAACGAACATAGTGAAAATGTTCTGCCAAAAAGACGAGTGCGACATGAGTTGGCCAGTAAAAATATTTCCTCTGCTATGAGAAACATATGATGTACAAAGAGCTAAATCCTTTTCTTGAGTATACTTTGGAGCACGAATTCTGCAATCTATTTTTTCTAATTTATTTTTGAACAAAGGTTGAGAATAGAGTTTAAGGTGGAAAACTTAAGATTGAAGTGAAAGTAGAAGAATTTTTAAGTGGAGAAGGTGTAATTTTGGAGTTGAAAATGTTTGAATTTATAGGGGAGAATTGAAAGCCGTTGAGATTCGACTACGGTCGAACCTCATTGAGCGCTCGCCCCTTGCTAGGCCGATGCTCGGTAAAACTTGCACCGAGCCTCGACCTAGCATGGGCCGAGCGGCTCAATGTGAGTCAATCGTCTCAAACATAGACGATCGACTTTCTCTGAGCCTCGATGGACAAACCCCCCAATATACCAATTTGCCAAGCCATTTTTTGGGTTTGTCAATCCCACTGTGGGGTGGTAATTGAAAAATTAGCCAATATACCAACCCCACTTGAGTTGCTCTAATAACTAAAATAGCTAGTTGCTTATAAGACTTAATTTTGTTTTTCTTTGAAAAAGGATTCAAAAATCGATCAAAAAAAACATAAACAAGAAACAAACTCCCTTAAGGTGTTCGATACATTTTAAAGTAGTATTATTTTCGACTTAACTAAGTGGAAAAGTCAGAAATTAGTTTAGAAACATAATTTTAAAATAATTTCTAGAAATAAAAAAAGTTACTTATTGTAAAGCAAATTGCTTTTGCTTCCTGGGATTAACTTATGTTTTTAAAGAATCAAAAATAATTCTGCATATCTATACACCCTCTTAACATTCTAATCTTTCAATAGAATATTGTGAATTTCATTATCCGCATGGTGCTCATAAAATCTGTAAAAGGCTGACATTTTGTACCACTTAGAAAAACATCTTATATGCAAAGTGTATGCGTATTTGGCCTTTGAATTTATCAGATGAAGTAACACATAATCATCATTTCTACATTTATGGTAGAATTACGTTAAATTAATCCGTAATAAATTAATAATTTCGTTAAGTTAATATTTTTTGTCAGTTCCGATTTGGAACAATGTGCTAAATTAATAACCCTGCTAAATTTATTAGATAATAAATTTTTTAAGTTTCCAATAGGATCCAACTAATATATAAATTAATAATTAGTATAATAACACTAAACTATGATGTCTTATTAAAATAAGAATCAAAAGTTGTTTTGTTGTTCACATTTATATAACATTGGACTGAATTTCTAATTTTTTTGTAGTGATTTGAGAAGTTCCAGAATGATTTTGTTGTGTTGTTATTTTTATTTTTATTATTTTAATGTTAACATCAACCAAGACTTATCTTTTAGGACAAAATTCTTTTGAAATATTTTTAAATAAATTTGAGTTTCAAAAATAAATCTTGTCGTAATGGGGGTCGTCTGACCCGACATATATAATTTCCTTTACAATATTATGTCGACACAGAATTAATTGGTGGACTGATTCTTCTCTTCTTCTTCGCCTATAAAAGAAAATCATTTTCTTTATTTCAACTAATACCAGAGCAGGCTACTATCCCTAGCTCTTCCCCTCTTCTTGTGCTTATACTAGTTATATCGGGCAGTTTTATCCTGAAAACATCTCCGCTGTGAGGGTATAGCATCTCTCATTCTTGAGGAGTACCCGCGAACTATTGTGGTAAGAACAATTTGCTGAGCAGGTGGCTCTGTCCTTTGTCTGCAAATAAATGTTTCAATTCAGAGATTTTAATTAACGTTAACATCATTTGTTTTCAGTATTTTATTGTTGCATACCCAACAATCGATTTACTTTATTATTTGGGCTTGTATCACCAAATGAACGCAGATTTTCGCACTTTCTGCAAGCCTTATGAAACAGTTGGGAATTTAGCCGGTTGCAAATTTCTGTAAAAATACGCATCTTCCGTGGGGAAGTCTGATCTACTTGAATAAGAGGGAAGACCTTCTATGTAATTAGGATGTTTATCTTTTGGCAACTTTGGCCTCCCACTGAGAGATACGATATGTTAAGTGAAGTTTTATGCTCTTATACTTCTCTCTAGACTTCTCTTCTTTTATAAATTACAAGAAAAGAGAGTAAAACTCTAATTGATTTTCACTCGCTTGTTTTTAAATCTCAACTTTAAGCAGTTTGGTTATTCATGTTTGAAATGTCACCGATTTCAAAAATAGTTTATTGGTTGAGTAACCCATACTTTTGATTTTATGGGTGTAGAATACTTTTAAAAAAAGATACTGTTGAAATACCCATAGTTTCTTATTATACTTTTCAATTATCCTTTATGGGCATTCTATCCAGATTTAAAGCCCACAATAAAACCAGTGTGACTAAAATACCCATACAACTATTGGGTTTATAAAGAAAATTTTTAAATCAACCCACGTCTTCTCTTCCTCAACTTCACCCGTGTTCTCTTCTTTTCTTCTATGACTTCTCCGAGATGAAGAACACAAAGGAGAAGATTGCATGTCTGAGATGATCAACAACACTTGAAATTGTTTCAAAACAAGCTATGAAGTTGAAGATTATACAATAGGCACTTCCCAAATCTGATCAACACTTCAATTCGGTGAGTTTTGATGTTCAATTCATCTATTTTTGATTCAATCTGTTTTGTGTTTGATATTAACATGAACACACATCGTTTAGTCAGAATAATTTTGATTCATCTTAATTTGATTAATAATTTTGATTCAATCTGTTTGGGTTTGAATCATCTTGGTTTCTGTCTCTGATTTTTCTAGGGTTAGTAATAATTTGATTGTTATGATTAAAAACTTCAAAAAATTTGTTTCAATTCATTAATTAGTAATTGGGTACCAGTTAATTGTTAATATAAAACCAAAATCATGATAAACTTATTTCTATGTGAATTTATTTTAGTTTTCCCTATATAACTCATCATGTTTTTTGGTTTTTGATCTTTTTTTGTATTCAATCTGATTAGCATTCAAATTGTAGTGTTTTTTGTTAACTGATTTCAACTGATTTTGATAGATGTCTTTGAACAGATTTTGGTTTCATTATTTAAAGCAGGATTAATCCAGTTTCATCCTGCTTTAATCATCCTGTGTTTGTCATCCTGTTTTGCTTTTTATGAAATCTGTTAATCTTTGTTTGTTAATTGGGAACCAGTTTCGTCTTGCTTTATGTTTGTTGTAGATGGATCCCGATTACCAAATTGTTTATGTTGTTATGTACTCTACGGACTCGTGTTCATACAAGGTTAGTATGGCGTCAACGGTCGATGAATTGAAGTTGTATGTGTGTTCTTATTGGAAAAAGATGTCACCAGCATCAAATCAATTTATATTTGATGGTGGTGAGGGAAAAAATGGTTGTTGATAGTGATTTTAAGCTTCAATCAGTGATTTTATTTTGTTACATTAAGAGTTTGAGTTCATTGGAATTTGAACTTGGGTTTATGACGGCTACTGGGAAAAATGCAAATAATGGTATGTTTTCTCTTATAGATATATTTGATAAAAATTTATTTTATTATTGAAGTCAGATTGCATCCTCACAAATTGCATTTTTTATGTCAGTTTCTGTCAGTATTTTTTCACATGAAGCAACCAGTTACATCATGTGTATATAACTCCGTTTTATTAAATTTTTACAGTATGTATCCAGTTACATCTTGTGTTTATCACCCTGACTTTTTTCGCTTAATGATTTTTTTTTGTGTGTGTTTTGTTTTGTTTTTGTAGGAATATTCCCTTTAGCATACGGTATTGTTTCAAGCAAGGATGTCGACAACTGGCGTTGGTTCTTGGAGAAGCTATAGTCTATTTTGGGTCCTCGCCCATTAACTTTCATTTTGGATCGTCACGATGGTTTGCATCTATGATTTCATTAATCCTTTTTTCAGTATTGGGTTCTTCCAGGATGCATATGATAATTCAATCAAACCAATTCCAAATCATGACAAGCCTTCAACTGTTGCTGAAGAAAAACTTATCCACCCACCAGATGTTGCTGGCAAAGTAGGAAGAACAAAGAAAAAGAGGATTCCCAACACCGGTTTGGGTTTCACGAGATCTATTACGTGCGGTAACTGTCATACAAAAGCAAGGCATAACAAGACGACCTGTCCTCATCCTCCCGCCAAAAAGCAGCGCCTCATTATCTCTCCTTAATAGCATCTTCTTCCACTTATTCTTCTGGACAATTTATGAGTTTTGGTCTTATTCATTCTATGCAACTTCTTGTTGCATATTAGATTCATTCTTTTTACAATTAGTATTTGTTTGGACAAATCTATTTTTATCATTGTTTTGGGATTTTTATATTTTGTTTGAAGAATTACAGTGTCTAGTTTATTTTAATATCTTTTTTGCGATGTTCAATTGTAGATGCTCTTCAATTCAGGTACAACACAGATTAAACCTTGAATGAATTCATGAACTACACAGATTAAACCTGGATGAAACTGGTTTCATCCTACATAATCTAAAAAAATATAGATTTTTTGCTTGGATGAAACTGGTTTCGTCCTGCATATTCTGACAGAAAAACCCTGCGCTTTTACAAAAATACTATTTTGCTTGGACGAAACCAGTTCCATCCTGTATATTCTGACAAAATTACTTAAAATTATCAATAAATAACAATGCAAGTAAAAGTTTTCATATTAATTGAACTGCAATTAGGATATATACATTCATATATGAAATCCAAGGTTCATATTAATTCATCCGCAACTAAACTACATTAATATCACTTTAAATAAAAAATTAAACTTAAACTTAAACTTCTGTACGGTCAATGTTCCTTAATTCATTCAGAAAACTCCAAAACTCAATCTTCCTTAATTCATCTTCTTGTTTCTCTGTGATTTCCAATGAACCCATTAAATCCACCATTGGTTTCATACTTGATCGAAAGGTTTTCTCCCCTTTATTTCTCTCCAAATGATCTTCTTCATTACTTTCGCCAACCACATTTACATTATGCTTTTTCTTGGTTCTTAATTCACCTTTACTATTGCTTTTGCCTCCTACAAGAAGATGAAACCTGTTACATCCTATCAAAAATAAATTTATATCTAATATTAAACCTGGATGAAACTAGTTTCATCTTGTCTAAAACCTGCTGAAACTGCAGATAAAACCTGGATGAAACCAGTTTCATCCTAGTTTATCCTAACAATTGTTACACCACCATTAACTCAACAAAGATGATCACTAACAATTTAAACAAAAAGAAATCAGAAAATGGTACCTCTATTTTTAGGGGCCATTGTGTCCTACCAATTTAGCCAAACAGTTTCATGCACACCAATATCACAACAACAACATATACATCTCTAACAGAAATAACCGTATGAGCCTGGTTTCACCAATATCTACTCAACAGTCAAAAAACAGTTTACACAACAATCACAACATACACTCCAATTTTCACATTTACAAAACTTTGCCCAGATTTTGATTAAACCTAGGTGGATGATTCCATTTTCGTCCAAATTTAAATGGGTAATGTATAAAATTTCCCTAAAATTGAGCATGTGATTATACTAGGGAGCATCAAATCAAACCTAAAATCAAAGAGGCAGACGAAACCATTTTCATTCATTAAAAAAAAATCAAAGAGGAAGATGAAATCTAAAATTGGTTGTGGTTCTGCTGGTGTTGAATGTTGATCGAACAAAGAGATGATCAACACTGGTGGTGGTGGTGGTGGTTGTGATGAAACTAGCATGAATTTTTCTGCTGAATGTAATGAACATAGATTATGAGATTATGAGGAGGTGGAGAAGGCTGAGGAGGTGGAGAAGAAGGTGGAGAAGAGAGGGTAGAGATTTTTTCTAACGGGTGGAGGTGGAGAAATGAGAGGAGTTGGAGAAGATTGGAGGAGTTGGAGAAGACGGAGAGAACTGAACTGAAGAAGGGTTTTGTTGCAGATGGAATTGACGGGTGGAGGTGGAGTAATGGGAGAAAGAAGGTGGGGCGGAAACTGATTTTGGTGGGTGGGTTATAACTGATTTTGTGGGGTGGGTTATAACTAATTTTGTGGGGTGGGGTGAAACTAATTTTTTGGTTATAAATCCTAACAAGGTATTCTAGTCAGTTTTATGTCCGTCCATTTTATCCGGAATAGTATTTTAGCCGTCCGTTTTAACCAAATTTTAGGGAATCTTGGACAATATACCCGTTTTCCGTTTCAAAAACTTCTAGTCCTCCCCATTTCTAATACATTAGCGTTCTGATTGTCAAACCACCTCATGAGTTATAATTTCTCAGTATCTACTGAATGTGTTAAGATATAACAACACACAAATTAATCATTCACAGATAGAAAGCAGTTCATTTGGATGTGAGTGAGTGTAGGCCTTACAGAGAAGGCGAAACACACATCACCCCTTGTCACATTCTCTTGTGTATCGATGCAGCTACAAATTATTTACTGTTAGCTAGAAATGTTATAAATTCACTTATAAATACATCTTACTGCAAATATACTATTTGAGATATCTAGATCAAGTTGTCCCTATCTGCCTATCGGTTCAATAATTGGTAATAAAGTCCATGAAGGCCTAATTTCCTTGGCTGAGAAAGGAAGAAGGATTTCTTGATATGTGGTGCCAATATGAGGACCAATAAAAACATAGCAGAAGATCTACATAGATAGATATATCTGGCACCACTATAGCTTTATATAAGAGACACAAACTCAATCAATCTAGCACATAAAAAATAGCACACTTAATAACTTCTTCAAAAGTTCCCCAACCTTTTTTCTCCCTAAGAAAAGCAAATGGCATCCATGGCTCTCTCATCCCCATCATTTAGGCACACCTGTAACTTTGAACTCAGAATCAAAATTCCCAACCAATGCTGCATCCAGTGACAACTGATGGAATTGTGGACTATGAAGCCATTTTTTGGGTTTGCCCATCCGTGGGGTGATAATTGATAAATTAGCCAATATACCAACCCCACTGGAGTTGCTCTAAGAACTAATATAGCTAGTTTCTTATAAGACTTAATCTTATTTTATTTGAAAATAAGAGACAAACTCTCTTAAGGTGTTCGATACATTTTTAAAGCAGTATTACTTTTCGATTTAATTAAGTGGAAAAGTTAGAAATTAGTTCAGAAATATAATTTTAAAATAACTTCTAGAAATAAAAAAAAAAAAAGTTATTGTGAAGAAAATTGCGTTTGCTCTTGGGATTAACTTATGTTTTTAAAGAATCAAAAATAATTCTGCATATCTAGACACCCTCTTAACATTCTAATCTTTCGATAGAATATTGTGAATTTCATTATCCGCATGGTGCTCACAAAATCTGTAAAAGGCTGACATTTTGTACTACTTAGAAAAACATCTTATATGCAAGGTGTATGCGTATTTGGCCTTTGAAGTTATCAGCCGAAGTAGCACATAATCATCATTTCTACATTTACGGTAGAATTACGTTAAATTAATCCGTAATATATTAATATTTTTGTTAGTTCCGATTTGGAACAATGTGCTAAATTAATAACCCTGCTATATTTATTAGATAATAAAATTTTTAAGTTTCCAATAGGACCCAACTAATATATAATTTAATAATTAGTATAATAACATTAAAATATGATGTCTTATTAAAATAAAAATCAAAAGTTGTTTTGTTGTTCACATTTGTATAGCATTGGACTTCATTTCTAATTTTTTTGTAGTGATTTTGAGAAGTTCCAGAATGATTTTGTTGTGTTGTTATTCTTATTCTTATTATTTTAATTTTAACATTATATATATATTTATATAATATGCAATATATTATTTTTTAATATGGCATAAAATACTAGAAAAGAATTTGAATTAAAATAAAATCTCTAGATATTTCTTATTATATAAAAATAATCTACATATTTATTTTTAAAACTTAAATTTAATATGTTTCGATATATTAATAACTTATTAATTTATTGATAAATTAATACTTTGCTAGAATTTAATAGTCCAAAGACTATTAATTTATCGTAGTTATACTGTATTAGACTTTCATTATTCCCATTAAAGAGATTTGTGGCAAAGGGCACCCAGAACTTTTTTAAAGGCACTTTTTTCATTCGGCTCTCAGTGAGCCGACGCCATCAAGGAAAAATTTGGAAAGCTTAAAATTAAAACAGGACTATGTACCTTGTATGCGCATCTTAATTATAACTATTCTATTACCTTGCGATATCAGGATCACGTTTACCAACCTAGTAATAAAATCCATGACCCTATATTGCTTGGTTGAGAAGGAAGAAATATTCTTGTATTTGTGGTGCCAATTTTAAGACCAATAAGAACATAGCAGAAGATATACATGGATAGATACATCTGGCCCCTTAATGGTTTGTATAAGGGACATAAACTCAGTTAATCTAACACATCCAGTAACATAACCTTTACCACCTTCCAACACTTCACCAACCTCTTTTTTCTCTATAACAAAAGCATATAAATGGCATCCATGGCTCTTTCATCCCCATCATTTGCAGGCACAACTCTAACTTTGAAATCACAGTCAGATTTTCCAAGCAACGTTATATCCGGTAGCAATGAAAGGATCATGATGAGGAAAACATCAGCAAAGAAGCATGCTGCTTCTTCAGGAAGTCCATGGTACAGTCCAGACCGCGTCAAGTACCTTGGATCCTTCTATAGTGAGTCTCCATCTTACCTAACTGGTGAATTCCTTGGTGCTTATGGATGGGATACTGCTGGACTATCCGCAGACCCAAAGACCTTTGCTAAGAATCGGGAGTTGGAGGTCATTCATTCGAGATGGGCCATGCTTGGCGCTTTGGGATGTGTTTTCCCTGAACTTCTCTCTAGAAATGGAGTTAAATTTGGAGAAGCGGTCTGGTTCAAAGCCGGTTCTCAGATTTTCAGCGATGGCGGACTTGATTACTTGGGAAACCCTAGCTTAGTTTATGCACAAAGCATCTTGGCGATTTTGGCTACTTAAGTTATCCTTATGGGAGTTGTTGAGGGATACAGAGTTGCTGGTGGTCCACTAGGTGAGATCGTCGACCCACTTTACCCTGGTGGTAGCTTTGACCCCTTAGGACTTGCAGAGGTCCCAGAGGCATTTTCCGAGCTAAAGGTAAAGGAACTAAAGAATGGGCGACTTGCTATATTCTCCATGTTCTGCTTCTTTGTTCAGGCTATTGTAACAGGAAAAGGTCCTCTAGAGAACCTCGCGGACCACCTCTCTGACCCCGTAAACAACAATGCCCGGTCATATGCTACCAACTTTGCTCCAAGAAAGTGAGAATATTCATGAAAATGAACGGAGACTATCGCCCTTCAAAGGCAATAGAGTTCAAGATTCTTTTATATTTCTAAATTTATCAATTACATTCATTTAGCTTGTAAATAGTCAGTCATTGAGATCTGTTTTGAAATAATATCTTAGTATGTTACCATGACGATGTGTCAAATCTAACAAAGAAAATGATTAATTAATGGTTTGGTCTTGATGGAAATGGATCTTAGGACCTAGGGGTCACTAAGGACACTAGCTCATTTTCACTATTTTGTGAATGAAACCTTTAGTCCCACATAGGAGAAACTAAAGAAGTTGACTCTTCATATTACCAGGAAAATTCTTTCTTAGATTGGTCCTCTGGGTCAACACACTTTTGTGTGAGGGGAGAGGATGGACGGAGGCGGCGTGTGGGCTAGGCTCTGATTCAAAACTTACAACCATAAATCTATATGCAGTAGTATGCTCAGGATACCATTTGAAGACACAATTAACAGTTTTGGGTCCAATCTTGGTTCTCTTAGGTGGAGGAATGAAAACCTTAGCCAAACACCCCCACACTTTAAAGTATGCATAAGAAGGTTATCTACCTTTCCATAACTCATATGGAGTTTTGTATGATCCTTTAAAGGGTACTCTGTTCAAGACATAACAAGCTGAGAGGACGCCCCCCCCCCCCCCAAAAAAAAAGAAAAAAAAAAAAAGTTTGCAGGTAATCCTGAACTAATTAACATGACATTCATCATCTCCTTAAGGGTTCGGTTCTTCCGTTCATCCACATCATTATATTGTGGTGAATAAGGAGGGGTTACTTCGTGTATAATGCCGTGTTGCATGCAAAAATCTCCTATAGGAATTACATACTCACCCCCACGGTCATACCTAACAGTTTTAATGGTAGCACTCATTCGGTTTTCAACTTCTAGTTTATACATCTTAAAGGCTTCTAAGGCATCATCCTTACCTTTAAGTAAATATATGTGACAATACCTCGTACAATCATCTATAAAAGTGACAAACCATTTCTTTCCACCTCTAGTTTGAACTGATTTCATGTCAACTAGGTCTGAAGGAATTAATTCTAAGGGTTTAAAATTTCTCTGAATATTTTTTCTAAAAGGTTTTTTAGCATATTTTGATTCTACACATACTTCAGATTTATGTTCATTATCCAAACTAAATTTGGGTATGCAACCTATGCTAGCTAGTTTATGCATTGACTTATAGTTTAAATGTCCAAGTCTACCATGCCAAACATTTAATGACACACAAACATAAGCAAAAGAATCAATTTTATTCATTTTATCAGAGGTTACATTAGGTTTGTAGAGACCCTCAGTCTTATAACCCTTACCTACAGAATCCTTACCCTTAGTGCCAATAACTTTCCAAGATTCAAAAACAAGTTTAATACCCTTATCATCTAAAACACCACAAGAAACAAGATTTTTGCAGATGTCCGGAACATGAAGAGCTTCATTCAATGTGAGAGTCTTGACAGAAGTGAGCTTTAGCCCAACTTTGCCTTTGCCTTTTCCTGCAACCTGTGCTGCAGACGAGTTACCCATGTAGAGTTTCTCCCCTTCCCCTACCTTCTGATAGGAGGTGAACATATCTCTGTTTCCATAGACATGCTTGGTAGCACCAGAGTCTACCTATCAGTCTCTCACATTGGTTACCAAATTAACTTCAGACACCGTACTAGAAAACTCAGTTTTGTTGTTTTCAACCAAATTATCATTGTTTTTATTATTACTAAAGTCCTTACGTTTTCTACAGTGCATTGCCATATGGCCAGGAGTTCCACAAACATAACAAGCACCTTTAATTTTACCAATGCCAGATTTGGATTTCTGAAATATACGTTTCTTGTGATGACCAGGCTTAGGGGTGCGTTTGTGCTGTCGCCCTTTTCAGTATTGGAAGACTTGTGTTCAATTACATGAGCCTTGTTGGACATGCCCCTTGCAGAGGATACGTTCTTTTCTTTGGAGCACAATAATTCTTCCACTTGAATCTTCTTACCCAAATCAACCATACTGACTTCACCAGTTTTATGTCTCAACTACGTTTGTATTCAGACCAGGAAGATGGTAATTTCTCAATCACAACAGACACTTGAAACGTTTTATCTATCACCATACCTTCAGTAAGATTTTCATTGATAATACGCTGAAGTTCAAGGATTTGATCAACCAAAGATTTTTCATTCGACATTTTATATTCCAAGAACCTAGCTACCAAGAATTTCTTACTTCCAGTAGTTTCAGCTTGGTATTTTGCTTATAATGCAGCCCATAAATAAAAAGCAGAAAAGTTTTCTTTTACGTTATAAAAACATACAGTGCATCTTCTAAACAGTTCAGAATATGATTTTTTTCCATATAATTCTGTCTAACCCAACTTTCCAACTCCCTTTCATTTCCAGCATCATTCAATCCCTCATCAAAAGATTTCAGAACTAATTCATCTAACATATGAAAACTCAGAAAGAACAACATCTTTGATTGCCATCTTTTGAAATCTTTGCCACAGAATTTTTCTGGTCTCTCAACATCATTTTTACCCATTGTTCCAGAAGAAGTCTATTGTGTTAAGATTGTTGGATCTGCAACAATAAAAATACTAAACAGAAGAAGATGTTAACATTAATGAAATCTCTGAATTGATCACACACAATGGACAGAGCCACCTGCTCAGCAAATTGTCCTTAACACAATAGTCCGCGGGTATTCCTAAAGAATGAGAGATGCTATACTCCCACAACGGAGATGTGTGTAGGATAAAACTGCCCGTTATGACTAGTATAAGCACAAAACTAGTCACCTGCGCCTGAGCCCAAACCCGAGCCCGAGCTCGATTCGATCGACCGGACGGACGACAGCGGTGTGCGTGATTCGGTGCGAAGCACCGCGTGTGTGTGAAATGTATGGTTGCACCAACTAGCCCATAGCCTTAGTCCTCTCCCATACACAAAAGATTCTAAACCCCTAAGAGGCCTCCCTTAGATGCAAATTTCTAAGTAATATGGAGAGGAAACATCTTTAGTTTCTCCAATGTGGGACTAAAGGTTTATTCACAAATAGTGAAAATGAGCTAGTTTTCCTTAGTGACCCCTTGGTCCTAAGCCCATTTTATCCATGACCAAACACATACTAAACATAATAACAAGCCCATTTTCTCTAACAATCCCCCACATGAATGAAAACTCGATGAAAATCAGAAATCAGAAGGCAAGAAATACCATTATAGGCAATAGGTGTCCATAAGGTCTTGAACCTTTGCTTAGTGAGAAATTACCGGAACTACTTGATGGAAAGTGAATGCGATGTCTTGAACTGCCACCGTTTGGTGTAGTTCATCAATAACTTCCACGCGTGATATTACTCTAGGTGCTGTCAAGTTCGTGTCGTTGTGTCCATTTTGGCCCTGGACGTATCCCGTTAACAGATTTCTCTAGAAAATCAGCTCAATTCTCATAGGATGCGGCCCACTTCCACATTCAGATAGGTGAGTTCCATCAAGAATGTTTACTGCTACACCCCACTTCAATCTTAAATTGAAACTATAAAACTTATTAAGACTTAATAAAAAGTCATCATTCACATGGAGTCACAGTATCACGTCTACACAATAGAGAAGGGACAGAGAATAAAATTCTCTGATAGTGTTTCCTTTAACCCACTACAAATTAGTTGTCTCATTCAAAACCTTGATTTTGGGATCTCCAGTCAGCAAGGTTGAGTATCCTTCATGGCAAGTTTTTTTCATTTCTAAGTCTTTTACCTCTTTTAGGATCAACTTCAAATTCATCTTCCTCTAAAGGTAATATCTGACTGTTAGAAGGTACATCTAGGGGATCAATACATATCATGCGAGAATCATATTTCAATGGAAAAACATTTACAAAAAACACAGCATCCCTATATTCCATAATAGTATGCACACCAATTTCAGAAATTTCAGAACTTACAACCATAAATCTATATGCAGTAGTATGCTCAGGATACCCTATGAAGACACAGTTAATAGTTTTGGGTCCTATCTTGGTTCTCTTAGGTGGAGGAATGGAAACCTTAGCCAAACACCCCCACACTTTAAAGTATGCATAAGAAGGTTGTCTACCTTTCTATAAATCATATGGAGTTTTGTATGATCCTTTAAAAAAGGTACTCTGTTCAAGACATAACAAGCTCCTTAGACCTCACAAAGTCAACAGAAATAACGCCAGTGGAGATTAGTTGTTTTAGGGAATTATGTCTTCTACGAATGTGTATAGACTTCCCGTTATAGTTGCTGTTTTTAGCATTGGCTATTGCAGCTTGACTATCACAATGTATACATATAGCTGGCACAGGCTTATGCCAGAGAGGAATGTCTTCTAAAAAGCATCTAAGACAAGCCCATTTTCTCTAACATATGTTCCCATGACGATGTGTAAAATCTAGCAAAGAAAATGATTAATTAATGGCTTGTTTATAACTCGATTACTTCAACATCATCCTCAGCTGTACTATTATATTTTTTTATTTTTTTTGGATGTACAGATGCAAATTGATATAAACTAAAGCCTACAGGATTGAACAATTACAAACTTTGCGAGCTTATTGAACATTAAAACTTATATACAGTTACATGAAAATATAGAGCTAATGTTTGTGATTCCGGATGATATTTTCATCGGAATTAGAATGCTTTTAACTTTCACTAGTTGAGACTTGAGAGACAATTGTTATTAGAAAATGCATTTACACTTCATAGTAGCAAAAATTGACTTTGGTTGTGTGGTGCTGACAAATGAAATTGGTGTGAATCCCTTTTTTCCTTGCTATGTATACATAAGCTCTGTTTCGTATTCAGGGGAAATTCGAAGGTGGGAACATTCATAGGCTGCAATTTTTTGTGATTTTAGAACTGTGCATTCCTGTTGGAGAAAATAAACTTATTTGTTTTTTGTTTTTGGTCTTGATGGAAATGGATCTTAGGACCTAGGGGTCACTAAGGACACTAGCTCATTTTCACTATTTTGTGAATGAAACCTTTATTCCCACATATGAGAAACTAAAGAATTTTCCTCTCCATATTACTCTGAAAATTGTTTCTCAGATTGGCCCTTTGGTTCAACAAACTTTTGTGTGAGGGGAGAGGACGGACAGTGGCGGCGTGCGGGCTGGGCTCGGGTTCGGGTGTGGGTGTGGGTCAACCAAGACTTTTCTTTTTGGACAAAATTCTTTTGAAATATTATAAATAAATTTGAATTTCAAAAATAAATCTTGTCTTAATGGGGGGCGTCTGACCCGATGGATATAATTTCCTTTACAACATTACGTCGATACAAAATTAATTGTTGGACTGATTTCTCTCTTCTTTTTCGCCTATAAAAGAAAATCATTTTCTTCATTTCAACTCATCCCAGAGCAGGTTACTATCCTAGCTTTTTTCTCCTCTTCTTGCTTTGCTTGCGATTTGTGTGTTTATTTCTTTCTTTCATCTTGCTGTTGAGTTTGTTTGAGTGGGTGATTAGTATTGTGCTTATACTAGTCATATCGGGCAGTTCTATCCTGGACACATCTTCGCTATGGGGGTATATCATCTCTCATTCTTGAGGAGTACCCGCG
This sequence comes from Papaver californicum, assembly GCA_023531435.1. NCBI lineage: Eukaryota > Viridiplantae > Streptophyta > Magnoliopsida > Ranunculales > Papaveraceae > Papaver > Papaver californicum. The sequence goes on along the minus strand of JAJJMC010033111.1, from coordinate 810,034 downwards.
GACTATTGTGTCAAGGACAATTTGCTGAGTAGATGGCTCTGTCCTTTGTGTGTAAATCATTGTTTCAATTCAGATATTTTAATTAACGTTAACATCATTTGTTTTCAGTATTTTATTGTTGCAGACCCAACAATCTTGACACAATAATTTTCTTCTATAACATTGGGCAAAAGTGATGTTGACAGACCATAAAAATTCAATGGGAAGGATTTCAAAAGATGACAATCAAAGATGTTGTTTTTCTGAGTTTTCATATGTTAGATGAACTTGTTCCGAAACCTTTTGATGGGAGTTTGAATGATGCTGGAAATGAAAGAGAATTGGAAAGTTGGGTTAGGCAGAACTATATGGCTAAAAACCATAATCTGAACTGTTTAGAAGATTCATTGTATGACTTTTATAATACAAAAGAGAATTTTACCGCATTTAATTTATGGGTTGTGATATATGCATAAATCATACATTTTAAGTAGTTTTTCCTGACCCTTATTTGCTATATTTGAGTGAATTACTATGTTTTATTATTACTTTCGAAGTTTAGTTGTCTTTTCAGGTTACAGTTCAGAAACCTGCAGAATGGAGCTGTACGAGAAGAACTACCGAGGAGCCAGTAAAACTCTGCTGAATTTAGGCCTTTCACCCTTCACAGTGTAGGAAATTGAATTACGAAGCCAACGGAGAAAGAACGAGGTCATTCTGATCTCGTATGAGGAAGTTATGGGCAAA
>JAJJMC010033111.1:797035-809298 GCA_023531435.1 Papaver californicum | reverse complement strand
CAAGTATGTGTAGAAGCTTGACCTAGGTTGAATCCGAGTGGCAAATTGCGCCGGGTTACTTAGATTAAACTCAACTCACAAAGACCATAGCTATCATTGGATTGAACTCAAGTGGAGGTACTCACTCAGGTTACCCGGTGCTAAGAATTCAAAGGGTGGAGGTACTCATTCTTTGATGATATTAGGAGTTTTGCCGAAGTAGACGAGATAACTGGCTACTTTAGGATTTTTGGTATTACTAATGCATGAATGTTGAGTTGCTTTGATTGATAACATGTTGGAAAACGGACGATGAATTCTCTAACCAATGCTTCTCTCCCTGATATACGTTTCTATTAATTTGCTTTAGTTTAATTTAGATTAATTCACAACATAAAACCCCCCTGTTTACTTGCGTAACTAAGAATAATAACAATTTAATTGCCTCTCTGTGGGAACGAACTTGTTCTTATTTCCCTATACTTAAATCTATTTTGGAAGAGTAAGAACTCGATTATTTTGGTTGATTACGACACGACCAAGTTGCCTTAGAAGAAAAATACCAAGCTGAAACTGCTGGAAGTAAGAAATTCCTGGTAGCTAGGTTCTTGGAATATAAAATGTCGAATGACAAATCTGTGGTTGATCAATTCCTTGAACTTCAGCGTATTATCAATGAAATTCTTGTTGAAGGCATGATGATAAATGAAACTTTTCAAGTGTCTGTTGTGATTGAGAAATTACTTCTTCCTTAACAGAATACAAAAGTATATTGAGACATGAAACTAGTGAAGTCAGTATGGTTGATTTGGGTAAGAAGATTCAAGTGGAAGAATTATTTGCTCCAAGGACAAGAACGTATCTTCTGCAAGGGACATGTCCAACAAGGCTCATGTAATTGAACACAAATCTTTTAATAATAAAAAAGGTGAAAGCAGCAAACACAACCCTAAGCATGGTCCTCCCAAGAAAGGTACATTTCAGAAACCCAAATTTGGAAAAATTGTTATCATTAAGGGTAAGGATTATTTGGGTAAGGGTTATAAGACTGACGGTCTCTATAAACTCAATGTAACCTCTAATGAAATAAAAAAATTGATTCTTTTTCTTATGTTTGTGTGTCATTAAATGTTTGGCATGGTAGATTTGGACATGTAAATTTAGTTTGGATGATGAACACAAATGTGAAATATGTGTAGAATCACAATATGCTAAAAACCTTTTAGAAAAAATGTTCAGAGAAATTCTAAACCCTTAGAATTAATTCATTAAGACCTAGTTGACATGAAATCAACTCAAACTAGAGGTGGTAAAAAATGGTTTATAACTTTCATAGATGACTATACGAGGTACTGTCAGGTATACTTGCTTAGGGGTAAGGATGATGCCTTAGAAGCCTTTAAGATGTATAAACTTGAAGTTGAAAACCAATTAGATGTCACCATTAAAAGAGTTAGGTATGAATGTGTTGGTGATTATGAAATTCCTATAGGAGAATTTTGCTCGTAATATGATATTATTCATGAGACCACCCCTTCTTATTCACCACAATCTAATGCTGTGGATGAACGAAAGAACTCAGTCCTTCAGGAGATGATTAATGCCATGTTGATTAGTTCAGGATTACTGGAAAACACTTGTGTGTGTGTACCCGCCCCCCCCCCCCCCCCCATCCTCTCAGCTTGCTATATCCTGAACAGAGTACTGATGGAGATGAGCAGGCTATAACCTATTTGGAGGCTAAATACCCGAGTGTCATAATTTAGCTCAAAAGGGGTCCATTTTGATTGGAAAGACATGACACGATTTCGTCTCATAGTCTTCAGATTTTAGCCAAATTCCATCGTTTAGGGCCTCAAACAGGCGTTTTTGCTATTTTAGGAAAGTTTTTTTTTTGTTAATAACTTCTTCGTTAGAAGTCCTTTTGGGTCGCCATTTACGGGAAATAGTTTTATTTTATGAGTACTTTCATTATTTTAGGTTGACCAAAATTTGCCAAAAATAGCAAATTAGGGTTTGAGTCGGTTTAGGTTTTTTTTCCATCCTTTCTTGACTAGCAAGTTAGGGTTTTTCCCCAAGTCTATAAAAGAGTCCTCCATGTATTATTTTTAAACAGTTGAATTTGATTAATAAGAATTAATTTCTTAAACTTGTTCAAGTTTAATCGATTATTATTTAAAGTCGGGAAACCGAAGTCTAAATAATTATCATTGTTCATAGTCGATATTCCTAGGAATATTTGAAGTCTGAACAAAACCTCTCTTTTCTTTCTTTTCTTTATTATCCGTAGCATAAAGTACCCTTTAAAGGATCAGATAAAACTCCATATGAGTTATGGAAAGGTAGACAACCTTCTTATGCATACTTCAAAGTGCGGGGGTGTTTGGCTAAGGTTTTCATTCCTCCTCCTAAAAGAATCAAGATATGACCCAAAACTGTTGACTGTGTCTTCATAAGGTATCCTGAGAATACTGCTGCATATAGATTTATGGTTGTAAGTTCAAAAATTTCAGAAATTAGTGTGAATACTATTATGGAATCTAGGGATGCTTTGTTCTTTGAAAATCTTTTTCCATTGAAATTTGACTCTCACATGAGATGTGTTAATTCCCTGGATGTCCCTTCGACCAATCAGACATTACCTTTAGAGGAAGATGAAGTAGAATTTAAGCCTATGAGACCGATCCAAAGACTTATAAAGAAGCCATGACTTCTTCTGAAGCTCTATGGTGGAAAGAATCTACAATTAGTGAAATGGATTCCATCATACAGAACGGTACATGAGAGATTGTAGATTTACCTCTAGGGTGTAAACCCACAGGTTGTAAATGGATATTCAAAAGGAAACGTACGATAGATGGAAATGTGGAAAAGTATAAAGCTAGGTTGGTAGCTAAAGGCTATAAAAAGAAAGAAGGTGTAGATTTAATTGATAGTTACTCACATGTTCCATTAGGATGTTAATTGCTATTGCTGCCATTCATAACTTAGAGGTACATCAAATGGATGTGAAGACAACTTTTCTAAATGGTGAATTAGATGAAGAAATTTACATGGACCAACCTGAGGGATTTGTAGTAAAAGGTTGTGAAAACAAAGTTTGTAAACTGAAAAAATCTTTGTATGAGTTGAAATAAGCGCCTAAACAGTGACATAAATTTTTTGATAATGTAATGATTTCTAGTGGTTTTAAAATAAATGAATCTGACAAGTGTGTTTATACTAAACTTATGAATGATGCTTGTGTGATTGTATGCTTGTATGTTGATGATATGCTTATACTTGGTACAAACATGGATGTAATTAATTCCACTAAGAACATGCTAAATGACAACTTTGACACACGCGCGGTGCTTCGCTTCGAAGCACGCACACCGCTGTCCGGTCGGACAGGTGTGAGTGTGAGTGTGGGTCAACCAAGACTTATCTTTTTGGACAAAATTCTTTTGAAATATTTTTAAATAAATTTGAATTTCAAAACTAAATCTTATCTTAATGGAGGGCGTCTGACCCGACAGATATAATTTCCTTTACAATATTATGTCGACACAGAATTAATTGTTGGACTGATTTTCTCTTCTTCTTCGCGTATAAAAGAAAATCATTCCCAGAGAAGTCTACTATCCCTAGCTCTTCCCCTCTTCTTGTACTTATACTAGTCATATCGGGCAATTTTATCCTGGAAACATCTTCGATGTGAGGGTATAACATCTTTCATTCTTGAGGAGTACCCACGGACTATTGTGTTAAGGACAATTTGCTGAGCAGGTGGCTCTGTCCTTTGTGTGCAAATCAATGTTTCAATTCAGAGATTTTAATTAACGTTAACATCATTTGTTTTCAGTATTTTATTGTTGCAGACGCAACAATCGTTTTACTTTATTATTTGGGCCTGTATCACCAAATGAACGCAAATTTTCGCACTTTCTGCAAGCCTTATGAAACAGTTGGGAAATTTAGTCGGTTGCAAATTACTGTAAAAATCCGCATCTGCCGTGGGGAAGTCTGATCTACTTGAAAAAAAGGGCAGACCTTCTATGTAATTAGTATGTTTATCTTTTGGAAACTTTGGCCTCCCACTGAGAGAGACGATATATTAAGTGAAGTTTTATGCTCTTATACTTCTCTCTAGACTTCTCTTGTTTTATAAATTACAATAAAAGAGAGTAAAACTCTAACTGATTTTCACTCGCTTGTTTTTAAATCTTAACTTTAAGCAGTTTGGTTATTCATGTTTGAAATGTCACCTATTTAAAAAACTTCTAGTCCTCCCTATTTCTAATACATTAGCGTTCTGATTGTCCAACCACCTCATGAGTTATAATTTCTCAGTATCTGCTGAATTTTATGTTAAGATATAACAATACACAAATTAATCATTCACAGACAGAAAGCAGTTCATTTGGCTGTGAGTGAGTGTAGGCCTTACAGAGAAGGCGAAACACACCGCCATCCCTTGTCACATTCTCTTGTGTATTGATGCAGCGAAAAATTATTTAATGTTAGCTAGAAATGTTATAAATTCACTTATAAATGCATCTTACTGCAAATGTACTATTTGAGATATCTAGATCAAGTTGTCCCTATCTGCATATCGGCTCAATAATTGGTAATAAAATCCATGAAGGCCTAATTGCCTTGGCTGAGAAAGGAAGAAGGATTTCTTGATATGTGGTGCCAATATGAGGACCAATAAGAACATAACAGAAGATCTACATAGATAGATATATCTGGCACCACTATGGATCTATATAAGGGACACAAACTCAATCAATCTAGCACATCAAAAATAACACACTTAATACCTTCTTCAAAAGTTCCCCAGCCTTTTGTCTCCCCAAGAAAAGCAAATGGCATCCGTGGCTCTTTCATACCCATCCTTTGCAAGCACATCAGTAACTTTGAACTCACAATCAAAATTCCCAACCAATGTTGTATCCATTGGCAATGGAAGGATCATGATGAGGAAGACATCAACCAAGAAGCCTGCTGCTTTGTTTTTCACACTGCTTGTTTATTTCCCTTCAACATCTTGTTGTTAAGTTCTTGAGGGTGATTAGTATTGTGCTAATACTAGTCATAACAGGAAGTTCTATCCTGGACACATGTCCGTTGTGGAGGTATAACATCTCTCATTCTTGAGGAGTACCCGCGGACTATTGTGTTAATGACAATTTGCTGAGTAGGTAGCTCTGTCCATTGTGTGTGTATCAATCAGAGATTTCAATTAACCTTAACAACTTCTTCTGTTTAGTGCTTTCTATTGTTGCAGATCCAACAATCTTAACACAATATCTTCTTCTTCTATAACAATGGGTAAGAATGATGTTGACAGACCAAAAAAATTTAATGACAAAGATTTCAAAAGATGGAAATCCAAGATGTTGTTCTTTCTGAGTTTCCATATGTTAGATGAATTAGTTCTGAAATCCTTTGATGAGACTTTAAATAATGCTGGAAATGAAAGAGAGTTGGAAAGTTGGGGTAGACAAAACTATATGGCTAAAAATCATATTATGAATTGTTTAGAAGATGCACTGTATGACTTCTATAATGCAAAAGACAATTTTTTTGCTTTTGATTTATGGGATGCTTTAGAAGCGAAATGCCAAGCTGAAACTGCTGGAAGTAAGAAATTTTTGGTAGCTAGGTTCCTGGAATACAAAATCTCAAATGAAAAATCTGTGGTTGATCAATTCCTTGAACTTTAGCGTATTATCAATGAAATTATTGCTGAAGGTATGGTGATAGATGAAACGTTCCAAGTGTCTGCTGTGATTGAGAAATTACCTTCTTCCTGGTCTGAATACAAACAAAGATTGAGACATGAAACTGGTGAAGTCAGTGTGGTTGAATTGGGTAAGAAGATTCAAGTGGAAGAATTGTTGTGCTCCAAAGACAAGAACGTATCATCCGCAAGGGACATGTCCAACAAGGCTCATGTAATTGAACACAAGTCTTCCAATTCTGAAAAGGGCGATAACAGCAAACGCAAGCCTGGTCATCACAAGAAAGGTACGTTTCAGAAACCCAAATCTGGCATTGGTAAAATTAAAGGTGCCTGTTATGTTTGCGGAATTCCTGGCCATATGGAAATGCACTGTAGAAAACGTAAGGACTTTAATAAGAAAAAAAATACTAATTTGGTTGAAAACAACAAGAATGAGTTTTCTGGAACGATGTCTGAAGTCAATTTAGTAACCAATGTGTGAGACTGGTGGGTAGACTCTGGTGCTACCCTGCATGTCTGTGGAAACAAAGATATGTTCACCTCCTATCAGAAGGTAGGGGAAGGGGAGAAACTCTACAAGGGTAACTCGTCCGCAGCACAGGTTGCGGGAAAAGGAAAAGTTGGACTAAAGCTCACTTCTGGCAAAACTCTCACATTGAATGAAGTTCTTCATGTTTCGAACATCTGCAAAAATCTTGTATCTTGTGGTGTTTTAGATGATAAGGTTTTTAAAATTGTTTTTGAATCTGGGAAAGTTATTATCACTAAGGGTATGGATTATGTAGGAAAGGGTTATAAGACTGAGGGTGTCTACAAACTTAATGTAACCTCTGTTGAAATGAATAAAATTGATTCTTCTGCTTATGTTTGTGTGTCGTTGAATGTTTGGCATGGTAGACTTGGTCATGTAAACTATAAGTCAATGAATAAACTAGCTAGTATAGGATGCATACCCAAATTTAGTTGGGATAATGAATATAAATGTGAAATATGCGTTGAATCAAAATATGCTAAAAAATATTATAGAAAAAATATTCAGAGAAATTCTAAACTCTTATAATTAATTCATTCAAACCTAGTTGACATGAAATCAGTTCAAACTAGAGGTGGTAAGAAATGGTTTGTCACTTTTATAGATGATTGTACGAGGTACTGTCACATATATTTACTTAAAGGTAAGGATGATGCCTTAGAAGACTTTAAGATGAATAAACTAGAAGTTGAAAACCAAATGAGTATTACCATTAAAACTGTTAGGTCTGACCGTGGTGGTGAATATGTAATCCCTACAGGAGATTTTTGCATAGAACACGACATTATACATGAAGTAACCCCTCCTTATTCACCACAATCTAATGGTGTGGATGAACGGAAGAACCGAACCCTTAAGGATGAATGCCATGTTAATTAGTTTAGGATTACCTGAAAACTTGTGGGGGAGGCCGTCCTCTCAGCTTGCTATGTCTTGAACATAGTACCCTTTAAAGGATTAGACAAAACTCCATATGAGTTATGGAAAGGTAGACAACCTTCTTATACATACTTTAAAGTGTGGGGGTGTTTGGCTAAGGTGTCCATTCCTCCACCTAAGAGAACCAAGATAGGACCCAAAACTGTTGACTGTGTCTTCATAGGTTATCCTGAACATACTACTGCATATAGGTTTATGGTTGTAAGTTCTGGAATATATGAAATTGGTGTGAATACAATTATGGAATCTAGGGATGTTGTGTTCTTTGAAAATGTTTTTCCTTTGAAATCTGAATCTCGCATGATATGTGTTGTTCCCCTAGATGTCCCTTCCACTAGTCAATTATTACCTTTAGAGGAAGATGGTTTTGAATTTGAGCCTAGAATAGGTAAAAAACTTAGAACTGAAAAATCTTTTGGGCCAGACTTCATAACATGCTTAGATGAGACTGATCCACAGACTTATAGAGAAGCCATGACTTCTTCTGAAGCTCCATGGTGGAAACAATCCACCATTAGTGAAATGGATTCCATTATACAGAATGATACTTGGGAGATTGTAGATTTACCTCTAGGGTGTAAACCCATAGGTTGTAAATGGATCTTCAAAAGGAAACGTAAGGTAAATTGAACTGTAGAAAATTACAAAGCTAGATTAGTAGCTAAAGGCTATAAAAAGATAGAAGGTGTTGATTTCTTTGATACTTATTCACCTGTTACGAGAATTACTTCCATTAGGATGTTAATTGCTATTGCTGTCATTCATAACTTAGAGATATATCAAATGGATGTAAAAAAAGCTTTTCTAAATGGTGAATTAGATGAAGAAATTTATATGGACCAATCTAAGGGCTTTGTAGTGAAAGGTTGTGAAAGCAAAGTTTATAAACTGAAAAAATCTTTGTATGGTTTGAAAGAAGCACCTAAACAGTAGCATGAAAAATTTGATCATGTAATGATTTCTAGTGGTTTTAAAATAAATGAAACTGACAAGTGTGTTTATTCTAAACTTGTGAATGATGCATGTGTGATTGTATGCTTGTATGTTGATGATATGCTTATACTTGGTACAAACATGGATGTAATTAATTCCACAAAGAGCATGTTAAATGAGAACTTTGACATAAAAGACTTATGCCCCGTTGATTTGATCTTAGGGATGAAGATTAGAACAAATTCTATGGATATAGTCTTAGTCAATCTCATTATGTTGAATCTGTGCTTAGAAAATATAACCAGTTTGATTGTAAACCTGCTTGTACTCCTTATGATCCTTGTTGTAGACTCAAAAATAATAAGGGTAATGGAGTTTCACAACTTGAATATTCACGTGTTATAGGAAGTCTGATGTATTTAATGAATTGTACGATACCAGACATTGCTTATGTTTTGAGTAGGTTGAGTATGTATACTTTGGAGTGTTAAGGTACTTGAAGTACACTTTGAACTTTTGTTTAAATTATGAGAGATACCCTGCGGTCCTTGAAGGATCTTGTGATGCACACTGGATATCAGACTCAGAGGAGTCTAAATCTACGAGTGGATATATGTTCACTCTAGCGTGTGGGTATGTATCTTGGAAGAGTTCCAAACAGACATGTATAGCTCGATCCACTATGGAATCGGAATTTATTGCGTTAGATAAAGCAATAGCTAATGCTAAAAAGATGCTTTTTAGAAGACATTCCTCTTTGACATATGCCTGTGCCAGCTATATCTATACATTGTGATAGTCAAGTTGCAATAGCTAATACTAAAAACAACAACTATAATGGGAAGTCTATACACATTCGTAGAAGACTCAATTCCCTAAAACAACTAATCTCAACGGGCGTTATTTCTGTTGACTTTGTGAGGTCTAAGGAGAATATCGTGGACCCTTTGGCGAAAGGTTTGTCCAAGGATATAGTTAGTAATACATCGAGGGGGATGGGGCTTAAGCTCATTAAATAAACTTGCCATGAAGGATACTCAACCTTGCTGGCTGGAGATCCCAAGATTAAGGTTTCGAATGAGACAACTAATTTGTGGTGGGTTAAAGGAAACACTATCAGAGAATTTCATTCTCTGTCCCTTCCCTATGGTGTAGACGTGATAGTGTGACTGCATGTGAAGGATGACTTTTTATTAAGTCTTAATGAGTTTTATAGTTTCAATTTAAGATTGAAATGGGGTGTAGCAGTAAACACTCTTGATAGAATTCACCTATCTGAATGAGGAAGTGGGCCATTTCCTATGAGAATTGAGCTGATTCTCTAGAGTATTCTGAGAAAGGGGATACGTCTAGGGACACAATGGACGCAACACGAACTTGATAGCACCTAGAGAGATATCACGCGTGGAAGTTATTGATGAACTACGCCAAACGATGACAGTTCAAGACATCGCGTTCACTGCCCATCAAGTAGTTCCGGTAATTTCTCACTAAGCAAAGGTTCAAGACCTTATGGACACCTATTGCCGAAGTGGTATTTCTCGCTTTTTGATTTCTAATTTTCAACGAGTTTTCATTCATGTGGGGGACTGTTGGAAAAAAATGAACTTAAAATGTTTTTGGTCTTGGTGGGAATGGATCTTAGGACCTAGAAGTCACTAAGGAACACTAGATCATTTTTCACTTCTGTGAATGAACCTTTAGTCCCACACTGGAGAAACTAAAGATGATTCCTCTCCTTATTACCTAGAAAGTTGCTTCTAAGGGAGGGCTCTTAAGGTTTTAGACACTTTTGTGGTTGGGGGAGGACTAAGGTTATGGGCTAGTTGGTGCAACCGTGCTTTTCACGCACGTGCGGTGCTTCACACCGAAGCACGCACGGGCTCGGGCTCGGGTGCGCTTGCGTCTTGCGTCTTGCGGTTTACGGTTTGCGACTTGTGTACTTGTGGACTTGCGGCTGTCGATGCGGGTGTGACTGTGGCTACTGGTGCAGGCATGAGTGTGTGTTGCGGGAGCGGGCGTAGCTGCGGCTGCGGGCCAACCAAGACTTACGTTTTTGAACAAAATATATTTTCTTAAAAGAATTTAAGGCTAAATTAAATCTTGTTTTAAATGTGGGGGGCGTCTGACCCGGTGAGATTTTAGCTGAATTAAAGAGAGAATTATTCTTGACCGTTTTAAATCCGTTTGCAACATAATATCCGTGCTTCATGCACGGAATTTATTTTTTAATCAATAGCCATTAAAGCTATTCTCTTCTTCTACCTATAAAAGAAAAACGAATTTCTTCATTTTAACTCACTCCAGAAGCAGCTACTATCCTGTCTTTTTTTCCCCTCTTCCTGCTTTGTTTTACGCACACTGCTTGTTTATTTCCCTTCCACATCTTGTTGTTAAGTTCTTGAGGGTGATTAGTATTGTGCTAATACTAGTCATAACGGGCAGTTCTATCCTGGACACATCTCCGCTATGGGGGTGTAGGATCTCTTATTCTTGAGGAGTACCCGCGAACTATTGTGTTAAGGACAATTTGCTGAGCAGGTGGCTCTGTCCATTGTGTGCGTATCTATCAGAGAATTTCAATTAACCTTAACAACTTCTTCTGTTTAGTGCTTTCTATTGTTGCAGATCCAACACTATGTTCTCCATGTTCGGTTTCTTTGTTCAGGATATTGTAACTGGAAAAGATCCTCTAAAGAACCTGGCGGACCACCTTTATGACCCCGTGAACAACAATGCTTGGTCATACGCCACCAACTTTGCTCCAGGAAAGTGAGAATATACATGGCAGTAACTAAAACAATCTCACTACCTTCAAAAGAAAAAGGAGTTCGTTTATTTCCCTCTATTTGATTATATATACTTTGTACATCCATTTAGATTGTAAATTTGGGTAAGTTATCTGTGTACGATTTATATATCTTGTAAAATCTGGAACCTAAATTCAAATTTATGCAATGAGAATATTTTGTTAAGCAATCTGGCTTCCAGATCTGCTTACCAGACCTGGTATTTACTTGCAAATACAGACTTCCTTGCCATTTTGTGCAAGCATAGATGTTTCTACCAGCAGAACCCTATAACTCAACCAAATTTTCAGAGTGATAAGCATTAAGCAATGGCACTGGTTAAAAATGTTTGTTTTCTTTTAATAAACACCCACCTGGAATTGAAACTAGTCGACATATACTTATTGGTGTCGGAATTCGGTTAATATGGCATTGGACCAATCAAATACTATGTGTGATACAAAAGAAAAAATAATACTCCATCTGTTTCAAAAAAAGTGATAGTAATACTTTTGCTGAGACAGAGGTAGCATTAATTACAGAAGATAATCTGTAAATATGTTTGGTAATCTTCGAAAAATCATAACCGTTATATGGGGTTATGATTAACTAATAAAAACTTTGGAATCAGACCTGTTCATGTTAAATTGTGCTAAGATAAGGTAAAGTAAAGAGCTTAACTTAGAGCATGCATCTAAATAAAGCAACAAAACATGAAAGCAATTCACAGATGACGGTCTTACTTGTTTCGGATAACTAACAAGTCTTCTTTCTTTTAGCATCTCTTGATCCAATCAATATTGCCGGAAATTTTTCTGGTCCTCCACTTTTAGTCTTCATTGCTTGGCCAAAACCTTTCAAAGAAGTAACATTACTTTCTCCCAAATCTTTCAAAGAAACAATGCTCCGCGTGTGAGGAATTGCCTCGCCGTGAAGACATTTCATACCCTTATTATTGTTGGAATCTTGCAACAATGAACAACAACGTTAGATGTATCAGAATAATATATATAAAGAACTGAATTGAAAAACAACTCTACCACGGACAACTACGAGGGCAGAATCACAGGTTCAACAAGTTGTCCTTAACACATTAGTTCGCGGGTATACTCATGAAGAGCAATGCTAAACCCCAGCGTGCAAAGATGTGTCCAGGATAAGACTGCCCGATATAGCTTGTATTAGCACAATACAAACTACCCACTCTTGAACTTAGCAACAGGGAAGAAAAAGAATTAATCAATCAAAAACGTTTTTGGATCCCCTTTAAATCTGAAAACCGTTTTATATTTATAGAGAAAAGATTAGGGTTCTGGAAACCTTTAGGGTTTAGGATTTCTTGTAAAATAATGGATCATGG
>JAJJMC010033111.1:776537-792035 GCA_023531435.1 Papaver californicum | reverse complement strand
AAAGAGTTTCATTCACTCAAGAAAATGAGTGAGCATCCAAGACCAAATTAATTTAGTTTAAAACTCATTTTCTCCAACAATTATCATCCCAAAGTTTGTTTAAGGTTGAAGTTTTAGGGTCATAGCAACAGAGTCTCGTACCAAAGTGCGCGTGGTATGTGTCCCACAGTAAAACTTCATTGCTCCCTGTGATTGCGAATGGCTTGAAACAGTATGCCTTTTCCATCTGTATACTAAACACCTTAATCCAACACGTCGAATTTCTGTGGTGTTAGTTCTGTTTCAGATTACACTCTTTGATGGTGTAACTAATTCCAGCACTCATATAATTTCTCCTGTACATCCATATGTCAATGCGAGAAGCTCTTGTATGAACCAAATACAAATTATTGTTCCCTCCAAGCAACTTGAGTGGAGAAACGGAATTTTGGTATTCAAAATATTTAGAAGGTGGCAATGGTATGTACTCGAAATTCTCAGCTTCCAAATCAAATGCCAAAATCTCACTTCCTTGCACCATATCATTATTTTGCAACCAGTGAAGTGCTCCATTTGCGTAGATGCCTGAAGAATTGAGTGCGACACGGTCGATACATCCAATGTATTTCCTCGCACCACCAATAGTATATACTTGAACATGGCCCTTACGTTCCCCGTAATATTTAAATATCGTAACAACCTTGTAACGATTAGTTGAAGGACAATAGCCAAACCCAGTTGTTAAACTACCATACGGAAACTTTGGATCCATTATTCTTGGTATATCCTGAGGCAATTCAGAGTAATCATATTTCTGAAGAAAAACATATTCTCCTGTCAAGGGGTTGCAGATTTGAAAAGGATGTACGCCTCGAACATTATTATTATTATGTTTGCCAAAACAAACCAAACCATGATATCCTTCGTTGGATTAATAAATCTGCTGTGTTTAATCTTTGTAAGTGTGTTGCGAGAGTAGTAATGGTTCATAGAAAAGTTGTTCTCTAAGTTTAACGTTGTTATTGCCATCTAAACGTATAACATGAGAGAAAGCGAAAAGAAAACCAACCTTGTCAGATTTATAATTACCTAGGATTGCTCTCCATGTTTTGGATACTCGTTTGGTCTGTGTGGTTACCTTGATTACGACTGTATATGGTAACGGTTTTCCGCTAAAGCCGACCCGAACCGATTAGGATGAGACCGAACTGATTAGGATGAGACCGAACCGAACTGTTTAGTAGTGGAAGGGTTCTGGTAAAAAACTTAAAAACCGATACTAATGGTTTCGGTTTTGGTTTGACCAAAAACCGAACCGAACTACCAATGGTAAATCGGAAATTAGAGATCGTTGATATAGATTTTAGTATACTTGATAGATTAAATTACACCTTCCAATCACCCGATATATAACCATCACCTAAACCTAATTCTAATTTCTCCTTCTTCTTCACTTCGACAGCAGCCACCTCCCACCTTCTTCTCCATGGATGCTCCAGTGCTCCTGCATCAGTAGAAGATAAATCGATCGAAATTTCTCCATTAAAAATTTAAAAGGTATGTGATATCTGCAGTCTCTGCTTCTTCTTGTTCAGAGCGAACTTCTTCCTGCATCAACCTCTCTAATTAATTTTGCATGATTGATTTTGCAGCCATCTGTGTTGTCCTTTCAATTTGATTTTTCAATCATGGAAGATTAATATTCTCAATCAACACTAGTAAGTACTTGTTTCTTAACTATTACTTAGAATTTAAAAATTAGGGTTCATCTGAAATTTGAATTTTTTTTGTATTATCAGTCTATCATGAAATTGGCTTAAAATATGAATAGGGTTTGCATCAATTAGGGATTTATTGAATAGGATTTGCTGTAATTAGGGTTTGCTGAATAGGGTTATTGACTTGTTGTCTGCTACTTGTTTGAACAACTAGATAACTTAATAGTTAATACCTGTTGTTGTATCTGTTAATTGAATAAAGTTGTTATAACTTATAGGGTTAATGCACAAAAATTATACCAATTTAATGGTTAAAGAAGAGATTATTAATGTTCAAAAAGAGGTTTTGTTCTAATTCAACACTAATAAGTTTTTTTTGTTGATTTTGAGTTCATCTCTTTTTGTGTATAAACATGTTTTCACAGTTTTGTAGTTACTTGTTTTAAGCATGTTCAAATAGAGGTTTTTTTTTTCACTGCTACCATTTTCATGTATCGCTTGTTGCAGTCTTAGGAACTGAAAATGACAGAGAGAAACAGAAAACTTGACATTTTCACGGACCATTTTCATGTATTGCTACCATTTTCACTGCTACCATTTTCATGTATTTCATGTATTGCTTATTGCAGTCTTAGGAACTGAAAATGACAGAGAGAAACAAAGAACTGTGGATGCATCTGTGATATGTTATGGAGATTGCCAGATTGGAGACAATGTGGATGCATCTGTGTCTGCTATGGAGATTGGAGACAATGTGGATGCATTTGTGGTTTGTTTATGAAACTATGAATCTGTGACCTGTTTTTTTTTTTTAGATTTGAACTGTCAATTTCAGAAAACTGACACAATAGTTCGTTAACCGAAACTCACTGGAATAAACCGAACCGATGGTTAATGGTTCAGTTATGGTAATATTTTTAGAAACCGACATCAACGGTTTCGGTTTTAATTTGGCTGGAAACCGAACCGAAACCGACCATGTACAGCCCTAACCTTAATAGGTAATCGAGAAAATATGTTTTCTATGATATCAATGGGAAGATTCTCCATGTCGCCGGTGTGGATTAAGTTTTATCCTTGTATCTACTAGAGGGAAGAGGAGAGAATTATGTTGTTATTGATGCATAGAAAGAAGAAGAACATGTAACCAAACCCCGCATATTTCTAGGTATTCCATTCTCACAGGCAGCTGATAGAATTACGGACTATGAAGACCCAACCGCTGTTAGGTGTGGTAGGCCTAATACTTGTTGGTCTGGGCTTGAACGAAATTAACAAAGGATAGAATCCGAAGAGAAGCTGCGGCTAATTTTTTTTGAAGGCTAATTGTTAGCATACAAGGATTTTATTAGGCATACAACATTATAAATTCATTTGGGTGAGTTTATAATGAGTGTCAGGATAGATAAATTACTTAGTTATTTTTGGTTAGTTTATAATTTATTTATTTTTAATTAGTTATTATTTTTTTTCTCTTTTAATTTTTTTCTATTATTTTTTTATTTTAATTTTTAAATTTTTAATTATTTTCTACATTGTAAGGAAATGTACAATGGAAAGTTACCACATATTCATATCTTATTTTCTAATGTGATTGATTGATTAAGTTTAAATCAAGAAAAGCTAGAGTTTACGGCAGTTATAGAGTGAAGTTCGGTGAGAGTTGCAATAAATTATCGGCCGAACCCTTTATTATGCTTCATTATGAAGATACTGATGAATAATTTGACTGATAATTAAACAAAAAAATGATAGTCGAACTTCACTTTATGAAGAGCAACAGTAAGTTTGGATGTCCAATTTTGTGCTTGAATCAGCCGAACCTATATATGTTTTTGAAAAACCTAGGTTCCGCTGACAAGTTATCAACCGAACCTCTGGGTATT
Source organism: Papaver californicum (assembly GCA_023531435.1). Taxonomy (NCBI): domain Eukaryota; kingdom Viridiplantae; phylum Streptophyta; class Magnoliopsida; order Ranunculales; family Papaveraceae; genus Papaver; species Papaver californicum. Next base: position 788,452 of record JAJJMC010033111.1, on the reverse strand, counting down.
CTTCATATATGAAGGATATCCAAGGTTCGGCTGATAACTTATCAGCTGAATCTAGTTGTTGCAAATTTAAAAAAAAATAAGAAAAAAATGAAAAATAAATAAAGAAAGAAAAATAATAAAATAATAAAATAAATAAATAAATAAATAAAGTGAAAATTAAAAAATAGTTAAAAATATAAAAGATATGACCGTTTTACTATTAACAAAAATATAAGAATAAGAGGTTTTTTATTTTACTACCTATAGACTCTATTTTGAATTTATTAGATATACCTAATAGAATTTTTGTATGCCCAAAAACAGGTATTACATTATTTTATATTTTTGAAGCATAGTGCTAATTATTTTTTTATTTGCTATATATATATTTTATGAAAAAAAGGGTGAATTTATTAAAATCAAATATTTGTTACAACCATCGTTTCACATACAATTTTAAACTAATGTTCTATTGCTTTTCAAGTATACCTGTCCACTGGAATAAGCCCCGATAAATTAGTATTACAAGCTAGATAATGACTAATGCTAAACTCTAGTATTACGTCGTTAAATGTTTTCTTCTTGATTCCAAAAACTATGGAGTTCCTCTCTTTCTAAGGTTTCTAGATTATCACATATGGTAATAGCTTTTAAATACCTTCGTTTCGACCAGATAAATTTTTGATTCTCCATGCCTGAATTTTTCCCCTCAGAACTCATGCATTCACCAAAAAATTCCGAAATACTTTATAAAATAAAACCATATTTGTCTTGTGTAAGAACAATTGAATAGAATGTATTATGCATCTTCTTCTTCAATCCCACATAACTTGTATTTGATATCTAGTGTTTGGATATTTTTTTATGTTGAAGGCTTTTCAAGGTAAGAAGAAAATTGTGATAACCAAACTACAGTAGAATCAATACTTTTGTTGGGATGTCCTTTACCAAATGAATTTTTTGGGGTCTGATTGAGGATGTTGATCTGATAGACAATAAGTTTCATACCAAATCATGTTATCTGAAAATTTTACGTTTGTTGTCCCAAAACAATGAACTACATCTTCTCTAACATTTAAGATTGGAGGAGGACCTAGATTGCTTGTTAGTTTAATGTATTGGTTTCTTGAATCTTCAGATCTTAGATGCCTCATCTTCAACTCCTGGTTGTCTTGTCCATCAATACATTTGTCTATAATGCACCATTTTGTACCTTCCCTTTTTATAAGCGCATACTGATGGTGGATTTTTTTCGGAGGGTAAAATTATCTCTGGTCTCGTATCATAAATAGACAGTCTGTATGATTCACAAGAATCTAGATTATATAGATTCAACCAGTGGTAATAGGTGATCTACATTGATCCCTAGGGCCTGTTTATGTATTTATGTGCTAAAGCTTCACCCAACTGAACTGTCAGTATTTTATATACATTTATTATATTTGTTGTACAACTCACTATCTGCGTATTTGTACTGTATAGCTCAGTAACCACTTTTGTATTGAATCTACATCGATTGGAAAAATTCTAAATGGATTTTCCACTAGTATAGAGTAACCTTTTCCTCAGAATTCCACTGGTGCTTGTTGATATACCTCCTAAATGTTCTCTGACTGTACACATTTTACATTCATAACATACTCTTGTGCCACTCTCTTTCTTGACCTTGTTCTAGAATAAATATAAAAGCTCCTAGATAAGATATCCACTAGTATAATAACAACTTGAACCTATCCCAAGTGCAATAATTCCCCTGCTGAATTCATTGGCGTTAGGTACTAATAATGGCCTTACTATCGTGACTCAATGAAAATGTCAAATTTGATACTTGCGCAAATAGAAGTGCTCATGTCATCAGATGCAAATGCTGATAGCACCAAGAACAGAGTGCTTGACCACTCGTGCTGCTAGCCTATACCTGGTACCAGCCTACCACGTATATGACACAACACTCCCAAAAATTTAGTTCGGAGAGTATCGGATTTTTGACTTGTACAATACAACCAAGATTGGCATCAGTATCCAATGCTACTGGCTCACGACAGATGACTATGCCAACAATGGAAAAATATGAGTACAGTTTGTACAAATGCAAGTGCTAATCCAATGCAAGTACAACTTGTGCAAATAACACTAAATGCAAACAACAGAAAAACGAAGTGCCCGTTCACTCGTGGAGCTAGCCTAGTGCTACCAGCATCCTTGCTCACGGATCAAGCTTATACAAGCATTAACCCCCTCTATGACACTAGTTCTAGGATAGCGCCATCCTAAGTCATGGTGATGGACTATGCCAACTCCAAGTCATGCCATGGCGTTAACCTAATTTTTGATGCTGGCCTAAACCATCGCCATCCCATCATGGCATTATTCTAGCGCCAGCCTATCTCATTGCGCTGGCCCTGACAACACGTCGTTATCCTATCGCTAGCGCCAGCTCTATGATGCTGGCCTATAACGCCAGTGCCAATATCCTAAACAATGCTAGCCTAGTGCTAGCGCTATTCCCTACCATGATATTGGCCTAATGCCAGTACCAAGCACTGTTTTGGCGCTAGCTTAATACTAGCGCCCATTACCTTAGCAGCGTTGGCTGCCATGGTAATTTGTCTACTGGCGCAAGCCTAATTACCCTTTTTTCCTGGCACTAGCATTAGCTAGTCTCCCTTATACCATGTGCAGTGCCAACCTTCTGGTATGCCATGCGCATCCCTGAGCTTCTGATGCTCACTTTGATGTCATGAGATACTGATAGCTCTAATTAATTCTCCAAGATACGAGCAATCAATAATTGAGTATTCTAACTAGATGGATAATACTTGACATAGTCTACAGACAACATCTAAGGATGCCATCCCTGTGCATAATTGACGAAGATATGCACCATATATGCATCATGATGCCATCTTTCACAAGTGATTCCACTAGCTTCAATCACTCACAACGAGGTCCATGAGCCTATACTGCTAATACATCATGAGATGATATCATCTGGAAAGTTGTGCCACGGGCTTGTATCAGTCACTAGCGGTGCCATTAGTGCACCGTGTATGAAATGATGCCAATGCTTTTTATCTTCACTGAATTAATGCATGATCATTCATAATTAATGGTCTATGAACGAGCGTAGCAGGGTAGTGATTGTGCATTATTATTTCCAACTTCCACGACTCTCAAACGTCAATATGTTATTGGCATAATTATCTCTTTACTCCTTCATGGTTACTCATCGACTTACACTGATTCCATGAAATGCTCTACTGACTACGAGTACCCAGCTTACTCAACTGCCAACATCTAGCATAAATTGTTAGTAGTGGCATCACCATGCCCACGACTGGCATTATCAGGGTGCAATGCTCATTAATGCCAATAATATACTCTATTTGACTTACTGAGTCACTGGTAGACTTACTAACCTTACTAGACTTGACACTATTTAGTCTACTTAATTATTTAATATTTTGAGCATACTGCCTCATTAATTAATTGAGTGAGTCGCTCTTATGACTTAACTAACACTACACCAAATTCAGCTTTTAGCAACCCAGATTAGCAACATAGATAGAGTTGTTGCTAATTAGCAACGCAAAAAAGTTGTTGCTAAATTTTCGCAGCGGCCATTTCCCGTTGTTAATTTTGCAACTGTTCGATCTCTGGTGCTAATAGCAACAACGGGGATTTCATGCGTGTGGTTAGTTTGTATGGTCGGTAACAGTATGGTGTATTTTACACTCAAGTCTTCAAGATCGCCAATAGGCGTCATTAATTTTCCACCCCTTTGACCTAACTCTTATCCTTATGTTTTGGTTCACCCGTCTCAACCTCATTCATTTAAGCTAAAAATTTTCTTTCTTCTTTCTCGCGGCCGAAAAAACCAGATCCAAAATATTCTCCATGATATGTATGATTTTAAATAACAACTTTTTCAATCTCTCATTCATTCCCAATTTCCCACTCGTATCTCTCATCTCTCTCTCAAACTTTGTCCTTCTTTCTCTCATCTCTCTATGGGAATGACGATGAAAACCCTAACAGAAGCAGGAGAAAAAGGAGATATAGGGCTATTTCAACGTTTTTAGGGCTCTTTCAACGTATTTAGGGTTTCTTCTCGTTTTATTTCCCTGGAAATATAAGGTTTAAATTATGCACAAAGGAGGATATTAGTTCGCCTCCTTTTACTGCCTTTTGTTATTTGTATCTTGGTCGTAGATTAGTGAAAGATCATGAGAGAAACGGTAATTTAGTTAGGGGAGGATCGTGTTATATGAAGTCAATCTAGATGAATTTGAGCGCTCCTGAGACTAGAAATGAAATGTAGATCGATATTAGGTTGAAATTTGTGGGTAAAACTCGATTAAAGAAAAACTTGATTGAAAAAAAACTCGATTTGGTCGGTCCTTCCTTCCTCCCTTGGTCGGTCCCTTCTTCTCCCTTGGTCGGTCATCTTGTCCTTCTTTATTGGTCCTTCTATCTTTGTCTTTCTACCTTTGTCTTTCTACCTAGGTCCACTTAAGTAATTCTACCTAGGTCTTTCTACTTTAGTCTTTTTTGATAAACTGAATTTTTTTTATTAGTTTTAAAATGCAGAAGTACTATGGTCTTTTGCCAGAAAATCACAAATAGCAACAGAGAAATTACTATAAGTTTTTACAACAGATTTATTATTCCTAACTGATTTAGCAACGTAATCTGCTACCTGATTATCATCACGACTAATAAATGAAAGAGTACAATAATTAAAACTAGAGATTTTATTTGATCTCCTTTATTAAGTTCTTATCCTCCTATTGAATGAGTAGAGAGTCTCCAAGAATAAATTAAATGGGTAATTTAGCATCTGCTTCAATGTGTATCCTTGATAATTGCTTTCTTTTTACCCATAACAATGCTTTATGTACAACCATGCACTCTCCTATTTCTGGGCTCACACTAGTGGAAAATGATGTTTTAGCGACCTATATTGACAATCATTGACTTTTGAGATTAAGACGGCCGCGGAATTAGAAAAAACATATAAAATATCTACGACTGTTAAAACTCGTCTAGGAATATTTATCATTTTAACCCTTATTTTACTACTACTTCGGTGACCGATGAACATAGTTTTTTCGATGGTTAAGATTTCCTTTTCTCAGGTCACGATCTGGTATAGCTAAATGAACGGTTCGATATGAAGGTGTTTCTCTCTCCTCATCATCATTCTAACCTAACTATAATTCAGCCTCACTATTTCTCTCTCTCCTCTTCCTGCGCCTCTCTTCTCCATCTTCTTCATCTCCACCATCAAAGCGAAACTGGAAAAAAAAATGCAGAAAAAATCACTTAAATCATTGCTCTAAAACCCAGCCCATTTCTCCGTTTCTTCATCTCCTCCACAAAATCATCGGGTTCTCCAATAAACCCAATTCTAAACCTGTAACCACATACTTAAGCAAAGTGGAAGAAAACCATTCTTCTTGAACCATTTTATTCTTTTCATCTTTGCGGTTAAGGTTGAAACTAACCGATCTTTTTTTATTTTGTTGGGAGGGTTTCGTTTTGTACAACTCTATTCAGATTTGAAATGAAATTAGGGTTTCGATTTGGGGGTTTTGTTAGGGTTTCTATAAATTGTGTTTGTAGAAAATTCCTATCTTTTTTTTTTTGGAAATCACTTTCTTTCTTCTTCTAATTGTTAAAAGCATGACTTATCCTAACTGTTTTCTTTGTCAATCACTTTCTTTTTTCTTCTAATTGTTGTTTTCCTTTTGAATTTTCAGAAATGAAGATGGAGGAATAAATCCTACTGCAGATGATGAGGTTATTGAGTGATGCTTTTAACAAGTTCTTTTGGGGTAAAAAGCTATTAACTTGCTTGAACATTCATTTGATAACTTATGGCATGCAGAAATACTTGTGTTTTTATTTTACACTCATCTCGTCTATAATTGTTAACATGTTTGTTTGTTACAAATCTGATGTGCCTGACCTGCTATGGAAATATGAACTGTTTGTTGTTTTTATATTTGTGAAGTCTTATTTTAAGAATCGACTTGCTTTAGGTGATTTGTGGGCATTTATTGGGTTTATTGAGTGTGAAGGCTTTATCCTTGCACTTGTGTATACCAATGAAAACCAGTTGATTTATCAATTGGTAGAGGCCACATAACCATAAGGATGTGGTATCCACAGATAACGGGTTTAATTCAATCCCAACTTGTCTACTAACTCCATCTCACAATTATAATGCATTTCATCAACTTTATTTTGTTTTTTGCCTGTTATTCTGCTTCTATCTCGAATTCAAGGTCTTCGCAATTAACATTGGTATGAACCCAGTGACGTGTCTTGCGGGGATTGTATTATCAGACTATTGGATATAGTTGTGGAAGTGTTTCATGCATTTTATATCCACATGTAACTGTTATTTCTGTTGCATGTCTGTCAGTAAAAAGAGCTGAGATACATTAAAAACATACTTGGGGTGTGTGTTCTAACAAATATATTTTGAAGTTAAATTAAGTATAAAATTTTAACTTAAAAGTTACATCTCGTCCCGACCATGATTCCTTGTGAATCACTTCAAATTCTTGGTTTTGCTAGAGCATTTCCATGAGAATCACTTCGGCCTTTCAGTTTTGTTAGAATATTTGGAGGCATGGGTTTGCCTCCCATTTGTTCTTGTTATGGTCACCACCATTTGAGTGTTTGACTCAATGAGGTTCTAATGTACTTTATGCTACTTCAAAACAGACTGTGGAAAGAGAGGCTGCATCCGGGGGCTTGATCGACAAGGATGTCTGACATGGAAATTTCCAGCGGAAATGCTGGAGACATGCTTGATTTCTTACTCTTACCTATAACAGGTCTCCCTCTCCCTATCTCCCTATCTTTCTAACATCATATGAGTTGTGTTGATAGTGTGAACACTTTTTATTTGGGGTTTGTGGGACTCACACATATCCAAATTGCCAAATTGGAATAATTCTTTCTTGTGTGTTGTTACAAATCTTTGATTGTTACTAGCTTAGGTTAGTTTCAAAATTTTAATCAACATACTTGTTTTTTTTTTCTTGTTTTGCAGTAAGGAATGTGTCTTATATCTTGTCTTGTTATTGGGTGCAGACTGGGAATCATCAAGAAAGAATAATGGTGGTGATTCTATCTACAGGTGAGTAGCTTTGGTTCACTTTTCAGTTTCGTTAGCGTATACATAATGAAACTTCCTGAATTTATGTTAACTTATCTAGTCAAAATTGGTGTCTGTAAAGCCCATGTTTTGAATTCTTGCCTCTCTAACTATGGAACCTTTTGTGACTCATCATAGCTGTGATCATATTTTGAGCATCATTTGTTTGATTTGAGGGAGTGTGGTTTTAGTATTTTTCATATTGGTACTTCGTTGGGAACTGTTACACTATATAGCTCTAACTTTAAGATCACCTTGCTTATCATTTCCTGTAGATTTGACATACACCTATCATGCATCTTTTGGACTTGCAAACATTTCTCCCACTGTATACTCTCATACGAACCCAGTTCTCTAAGATTTCTTTGGTTTATGCACAGGTTTGGAGCATCTTTACTTCTCGCTTGGTTTCAAGTTTTTGATTCTTATGTTTTGGAGTGCCCTGACCTTGTAACATTATCTAGTAATTAAGATCAGACCGTAACTGTGACACCAATAAAATTTTCACTTGGGCTTTGAGCCGGAGCCTACGGCATACTATGAAAGCTTCCAGAGTTAGTATATTTGTTGTCTATGATATGTATATCACGGGGGATAAATCCGGGTAGTTTTAATATTGGAATTTGACCCATGTTTTATCGCATTTTGGCTGTGTATTTAAAAATGTTAAGGTCTGATTTTATGATTTACAGTAGGCTGCATATTGAACTTGGGTCTAAATATATAGATTACTATCTTTATGAACTTCTACTTCTGTATTTCTATGATTTCAATCGATAAAAGAGAAGAATGGGTGTTGTTAAAATTACATCTGTTAGCAAGTCTCCTTTTATAGATTACTCTCTTTGGACTTCCGTTTTATGTACTATTCTTTTTATGTTAATTAATGTGGTTTAAGTGTTCTGTTACTAAGTCTTGCATTTGTGATTGTGTACTTTAAAGCATTGTGTATTTTGACTAAGCTTTCATTTGCTAAAGTAGCATGCAGACATCATTTGAGCATTTGTGTCCACCTAAATTATCAATCTCTCTCCCCATTTAATTTTCTTAGATCTATGGAATGAAGTAGTATTTTGTATTAACATAAGTGCTTCCTCACCATGTTTTATTTCATCTTATTTATGTTCTTAAACATTTCGATATACCCATCTGCTTTCTAAGCAAGATATCTTTTCACCCAAATGAATTAACTGGTAATGTTAGTTGCCATGTTGGCTAAGTTTAATACTGGTTCTGTTTTGATTTTATACAATCCTTTCTGTTTCATATGTCCTTGTGGGAGCTATTAGCCCAACCAATGGGATGAACTTAAACCCATTAGCAGGAAAATTTCCCGGTCCGTCAAAGTAACTACTGATAGTCAACATGTACTTAAAGTGCTCCTTGTTTGAATGCTCCTTGTTTGATGTTGTATGTGTGGTCTAAGGTATTATCTTCTAGTTATTAGATTTGTTGCATTAAGAATGGACTCGACCTTCTACTGGGTCTTCAAGACAAAACCAAGAGTACAAAAAAATCACTAAAGGTGAAGTTAATATGTTCTTAACTTATATCTACATTATATTGCTTGTTCGTAACTTTGAAAATCTGATCCTTATCTCATTATCTTGTTGTCAACATCATAGCAACAGCTAATTGCAATTGTGCAGCTTTAACTTTATCTACATCTAAACTGTGCAGGACAGCTACATTAGTTAGCTATTGAACCACAACAGATCAACCAACTCACTATGTAACAAGAAGAATGCAAGGAAAGCTGCAATAATATCATTTTTATCTCAAAACAAAGCTAAGTGTTACTGCTTCATTAGTTTCTGCTATTGTAGGCATATGGTTCGTAGTCTTCTTATGTAACTAACTGTTGGTTGTTCACTAACTTTCTTCTTTGAAAATTCAGGGAGAAGTCCTAAGCAGCTGGAATGATGAAAGTTTTGGCAAGGCTATGTGCATTCTGGTGTGGTTGCTTTGGCCACATGGTTCCATCATAACACAGTTTTTGAGGTGCTACAATGATGAGTTGGAAGCTCTCCATCCAATGGCGTGCTTCTTGGATTCTGTATCTCTTTGAATGGATTAGCTTCCATACCCGTAGTTGCTCTCAATTTTTCTCATGTTCAGGTATACTCTTACAATGTCATATGCTCTGTATTCTTTTTGAACTCTATGAACACTACTCACATGGCCCTGTTTGGTGTTCAATTCTTGCCTCTTTAAATATGGAACCTTTTGTGACTCATCATGAATGTGATCATGTTTTGAGCACCATTTGTTTGATATGCAGGAGTGTGGTTTTAGTACTTTTCAGATTGGTACATATTGGTAAACGTTGGAAATCGTTACACTGCATAGCTCTAACTTCAAGATCACCTTTCTCAATGCACCATTTCATGTACATTTGACATAAACCCATCATGCATCTCTTGGACTTGCGGAACATTTCTACCACTGTATACTCTAGTACGAACCCAGTTCTCTAAGATTTCTTTGGTTTATGCACAGGTTTGGAGGCATCGTTACTTCTTGTTGCTTAAACATGTAATAACAGAATTTGAAGCTTTACTGCACCTGAGCCTTTGAGACTGTTAATGCCGCTAAGAAATTCTGGAACTCTTGCACTAACTGGATTCTTGGTGGATTTAAGTATATGATCATTCAAGGTGAAGCTTGTGCTGTCTATTTCCTTCATTTTGGATTTGGTAAAATTGTATCGTATGTATGAAAAAACAGAATACTTATGAAATTTTTCAATAAATGGTCATCTGAATTCATTTGAGTTTGAATTGAGTTTCATTTCAGTCAGATACATTTCAGCCCAGTCAGATTCAGTGCAGGCACTCAGCCAACAGATTCAGTGGGTTCAACTCGTTGACCGCTAAAGACTGTTGTAGAATTAAGTTATTCCGTGATCTACAAACGCGGTCGTACACAAAACGCTCAAACAGCGGCCCTATCTTCGGCTGTTAAAACAGCTCGTCTAACTCGTATCTATGACCTGTCCTTACAGTCGCCGAACTTCTATTTTCCACTGTTTCCATGTGCATACTGTCCTTTGATGCCATGACAAGTGCCTGTATGATCACGTAAAATTACCACCAATACCAAGTTGATTAGTTTATAGTCAAAAGATGCATGAATATTAAATTTTAAGATACCTTCTAGAGGAGGAGACTATTGAGATATTATGTTTTCACTAGTCATAGTGTTGGAATGCTCAATATCATGCAAGTGAGAAGCTAAATGAAAATGAATTTTATGCATTCAGATGTAAGAATTTAGTGATCATACTCCTTGAAATAAAGCTTCGCATCTATCTTTCCATAATACCCATGCACTTATCATCAAAGTGTATAGTTATCTTCCATCAATGTTATAGTTTGTAGAAGAGAACCAACTGATAACCCATTCAGAAACACTACTGCAATTGTTTCTAACTGTACCAATATCAATATTAATACCTCTCCAAACTGCTCTAGTATGCCGACAATCAAAGATTAAATGCTCAATGGTTTCTTCATTGCTTCCACAAATTCCACATTGAATATCAATACTGTCATGGTAGAGAGCCAGTCTACATCTTGTAGTGTTCATATCTCTAATGCATTTCCAAGCAAAGAGTTTTATTCTATGAGCAGTGCTACATTTCAAAGATTTTTCCATACTGAAGATTTAATAGTTATCCCATTGATTTGAACTTCTCTATTGCAAGTGGTTAACATTTTGTAAGCACTTTTAACTGGAAACTTCCCATCCTTAGCAGGCATCCAAATCATAACATCTTCATTAGAAGTATCAAGAAATAGATTTTGTATTTTACTAGAAGTATCAACATCAAACAATTGGTTTGTGAGATTAACATTCCAAATATTAGTATTAGGAATAATCAGTTCTGCACATCAACATAAAACCTGAAAATATCATTAATGGGAGTGGGGGGATGATTCATACCAGGAATCCATTTGTCTAACCAAATTTTGGTTTTCTTGCCTTTGTTAATCTCCATGAAGAAATTTTGCTGCACAACTTGTAACCTTTAGTGATACCATTCCAAGTGTAAGAACAGTTTTTAGTTTCCAAATTTTGATGAATGATGTCTCCATTTTGAAGTATTTACCACCAAGAAATTGAACCATGAGTTGACTCGGCTCATTGCATATTCTCCAGGCTAACTTAGTGAGTAAATCTAACTTTAGATTTTCTAAGTCCCTGAAAGATAGACCTCCCATATATTTAGGTTTACAAACTTTGTGCCAAGCAATAAAATTAATACCTCTATTAGAGTTATGGCTCCAGAAGAACTTCCTTTCAATATTAATACGTTGGTTGATGAGATTATTTGGTAGCTTGAAGATCCCTATTTGATATACAATGATTGAGTTAAGAACATGCTTAATCATAGTAGATCTCCCTTCCTGAGAAAGACAAGTAGAAGACCAAGTAGATAACCTGTTTTCAAAATTTCCTTGATTGACTTGAAAGAATATTGTTTTGAATGTCCAAGTATAAGAGGAGGTCCAAGATACTTTTCTTTAGAATTAATTGTTTTAACCCCAGAATCTGAGATATAGTATATACTTACTGAAATGAACTGCAGATTTTTCAAAATCTATGACTTAGCCTAATTGAGTGCTAAAGTTGTAAAGTAATTCCAAAAGATTGTTAACTGAAGACAAATTAGCTTGAGTGAAAATCAAGCAGTCATCTGCAACAAGCAAATGATTGAGATTGGCCCTCGAGTGCAAAGGCAGAAGGGAGCTTGACTGCAAGA
>JAJJMC010033111.1:673438-761537 GCA_023531435.1 Papaver californicum | reverse complement strand
CAGCAGACTTGGTTACGTAACACTCATTTCCCCGCCAAATTCAAATTTTCAAACCAAGAAGGGGTGCCCCAATCCAATTCGCGGGTGCCTTAATAATTTTGGGTAGGTGCCTTTATCACTTTTCGAGCCGATTTTTCCGCAAATGTTTATTTCTCAAAAATACCTATAAAGACATAAAAAGACGTAATAAGTGTAAAATCGAATACTATCGAAACAGATAATCGGGCGCAATTTAGACACAAAAATATGCCTATCAACACACCACCTAGACAAACCTAGCTCTGATACCATCTTAGAAACCCATAGTTCAACTTCACCTCAGTTGGCATCGATCGGTAGCACGACCTGTATGCAAGTTGGTGTCGGTAATTTTGGAAACCATGGGGGGAGATTGGTATATGGTTTTAGTTAATGAAAACCATGTGCTGCACCCATTTTCCATGGCAAGGTATGATGCACGTGATATGGATTCTGTCAGTTATCCGTGACACACCTATCAGTCTTTGTGATGGAGGCACTGCTTCATAAAGTGACCTAGCATACCTGCTGTTGGGATCTTATATATATATGTGGAATCACGGGTATTTATAGGAATCACAGGTATATGTTCGAGCTCAAACTGAATTCGGTTACCAACGGTTGCATCTACCATTTCGAACAGGGTACCCTTAGGGCCGTGCTAGAAAAAGACCAAATTACCCTAGCATGTCGCGTGTAAGTCACATGTTAACTGAATACTTTTAACCAGTTTTTCTGTTTGCATGAAAACATTTCTTTCTCCTAATGCTCTCAATGTTAGTCATCATAATGCTACACATGTTTGTTTCGGCCAATCTATCTGTTGCAATTGCCCCGCAGAAGTAAGTTAGTTACCTCGAGCCTATTGCATGGATAACTCGGTATGAGGCTGGGAGGAATAGTAGTTGCCACAATAGATGTGGGTAAAAGTGATTGCATTAGAGAATCTATATCTATATTCATAATTGGAAGATTTGGAAACTCAATATTTTCTAAGAGCATGTTAATAACATCTGTTCTCCTCACTTGTGAAGTTACAAGCTGCAACATGAGCTGATTTTTTGTCAGTACCCAAATGCATCATGGTTATGTCTAAGACTTTAGCTGAACTCATCTCTGTTCATCAAGGCTAATAATTACAAAACACAAAGTTCGTTCAACTTTATATGAAATCATATTCCTTTAGCTTGTAATAGCTATTTCTGTTTTATACTTTTATCCATGTGTAAATTAACATCGCAATTTTCCAAACTTTCTAATCTGACTGTTTTTTTCTTCTCGTGTTAAAAGATGAACTACTAAAATTATTAATCATTTATATTCAAGACAAAAGTAAGTTTTTCATTCAGCTCCCAGTGAAAACAAGGACCACCTTGTATGCACATCTAACGTTTTAATATTTTCTAACCATATTCTTACTTTGAGATATCTGGATCATGTTGTCCCTATCGACTTCAATAATTGGTAATAAAATCCATGACAGTCTATATTGCTTGGCTGAGATAGGAAGTAGGATATCTTAATCTGCGGTGCCAATTTGAAGACCAATAAGAACATAGCAGATGATCTACAAGGATAGATGTATCTGGCTCCATATGGCTTATATAAGGGACATGAACTCAAATCAATTTAACTCATCAAATAACACACTTCATACCTTCTTCAACTCTTCAGCAGCCTCTTTTTCTCTTCCAAAAACATATAAATGGCATCCATGGCTCTCTCATCCCCATCATTTGCAGGCACAGCTGTAGCTTTGAACTCACAACCAAAATTCCCAACCTATGTTAGATCCAGTAGCAATGGAATGATCGTGATGAGGAAGACATCAGCAAAGAAGCCTGCTGCTTCTTCAGGAAGTCCATGGTACGGTCCAGACCGCGTCAAATACCTTGGACCCTTCTCTGGTGAGTCTCCATCGTACTTAACTGGTGAATTCCCTGGTGATTATGGCTGGGATACTGCTGGACTATCCGCAGACCCAGAGACCTTTGCTAAGAATCGGGAGCTGGAGGTCATTCATTCGAGATGGGCCATGCTCGGCGCTTTGGGATGTGTTTTCCCTGAACTTCTCTCTAGAAATGGCGTTAAGTTTGGAGAAGCGGTCTGGTTCAAAGCCGGATCTCAGATTTTCAGCGATGGCGGACTTGACTACTTGGGAAACCCCAGCTTAGTTCATGCACAGAGCATTTTGGCGATCTGGGCCACTCAAGTTATCCTTATGGGAGCTGTTGAGGGATACAGAGTTGCTGGTGGTCCACTAGGTGAGATCGTCGACCCACTTTACCCAGGTGGTAGCTTTGACCCCTTAGGACTTGCAGAGGACCCAGAGGCATTTTCCGAGCTAAAGGTAAAGGAACTAAAGAATGGGCGACTTGCTATGTTCTCCATGTTTGGTTTCTTTGTTCAGGCAATTGTAACCGGAAAGGGTCCTCTTGAGAACCTCGCAGACCACCTTTCTGACCCCGTGAACAACAATGCTTGGTCATATGCCACCAACTTTGCTCCAGGAAAGTGAGAATGTGCATGATAGTCAACTAAGCAGATGATTCATTTCCTTGGAACGTGAAGGAGATTGTTTTTCTTTTCTTTCATTCACACTTTGTACATCCGTTTAGACTGTAAGTTTGGGAAGTGCATCTGTGTATGTTTATGTCTTGTAAAATTTTGGGACGTTAATTCAAATTTTGAGCAATGAAAATATTTTGTTAAATTATCTGTCTTTTTAGCAAACCTGGTTTCTACTTGCAATACAGAGCTTCTTTGCCATTTTGTACATGTCCATCTAAGTGAAAGCATACATGTTTCTAGCAGGTCCTATAATTCAACCAAATTTTCAGAGTGATAAGTAGTACACCCACTTGGAATTGAACTAGTCGACCTATACTTATTGATAGTTCCGATCAATGTTTCTGGAGATAAATGTGGTTGCCTCAACTAACTAGATAATCCTTTAGGAAACTTACTCGTTATACATTGTAAAAGATAATAGTCCGGGTCGAAACTTGAGACTAGAAACTGTGGTGGTTCAGGACACCATAATAACCTGAGTTTGAAGTGGTTCTGACATACTTTGTTTAATGAAGCTCCCGTAGATCATTCAAGCTAGAGTAATCACTTAGAGCGTCCACAGTCATAAGATAAGACCAAACCCAAAGATCAAAGAGTAAAAATTTTACTCTTTGGTCCGGCCCAAACACTACGGGTTAACGACTAAAAATGATCGGACGGTTGTCTAAGTCTACGCTTGTAGTTGGGCGGACGTCTGGGTATACGTTTGTTGAGACGGGCATACGTCTAAGAAACGTTTTCGTGGGGCGGACATTTGGTTGACCGCTTGATGGGAGACGTTAACGAAAATTACGCCTGATGATAGACGGACCCCTACACGCACGCCCCAGAGACGGGCGCTTTACTAGACGAACGCTTGATGGGGCGGTTTCATAGCCATAAGCCCGATCAATTGTCTATACGTGCAAGTGCATCGTGTGCGAAAAAAGACGGGCGTGCAACTAGCCAACCGCTTGAAGAACCGGGCGGATCCGTAGACGAACGCCTAGAAAAGCAAGCGGACGCTTGCATCAACGCCTGATGGGGCGAACTTCTTCTTCTCCTCTTCGGTTCATTTTCTCCTGAACCCTCTTCACATACGAATATCCATTCCACCGCCTACCTTTGAACCTTGCTAAACCCATTTCTCCCTCCAAATCAAGCTCAACGTTTTTTCAAACACCCAAAAACTAGGCGGATTTGATACAAGTGGTATTATTTCAAAGCAATCAAGGTAATAAAATTAAACTTTGATATAAATTGTAATTGATTTCATAGGTTTAGATTATGATTTATTATAATATTTTGTAGATTAAATTTGTATATATATGTTGTATGATTAAACATATGATTATGAAATAGACATATTAGGTTTTAGAAATTGTAATTTTGGAATTGAGTATATTTTTAGGGTTTATGGATGTTGTAAATTGGGTATAAAAAATTGATGAGAATTTGTTGAATTGAAGTTAGAATTGATTAAGTTGTTGGTTAATTTGAGTTGGGTTGTGGTTAATTTTATGATGAATTGACTTGATTTTCTTTCAAATTTGGGAATTAGGCATGTTTATGTTTTATAAAGAATGTTTATGGAATTATAGAATTGGGGACTATTTTGTGAATCATGAATTTTGTAATTTGGTTGATTTTTGTATGTTGGTACATTTGATTATCTAATAAGATAATTACTTTTGTAATGATGAAATTATTATTTTTGTGGATTTATTGATTAATGTAGAGTTTTATATTTGTGCATTGTGAGGATTACTCTTGATTTTTAAACTTGTATGTATAGTTTTCCCAGATGTCGAGCAGTGTGACATCGAGATTCGTTGGTCGAAGAAAGAGGAACAAGAAGGCTAAAATTGTTGAGGATTCAGAAGAAGACCCTAGTACTGAAGAAATTGTCGATGTTGCCGGGTTGGCGAACTATAATGTTGTGGAAGATACTCAGGGTCACGCCTCGACCAATATTACATATTCAACTGATACAAAATTCAAGTATTTATATCGTGGTTCCCTCAAATCGGTCATTCAGACCTATGCAGGTATTACTAAACACATCCCTTGGGTAAAATATATTATTGAAAAGGTAGGATGAGACCATTTACTTACCATGGATGTAGTAGATTCATCACATGCATTGATTGACTACATTGTTGAGCGTTTTTGGGATACCACAAACACTTTTCACTTCTCCTTTGGTGAGATTGGGTTCACACCCCTTGATTGGGTAATGTTGACAGGATTAAGTATTGGTATTGGTACTACTATTCCGTATGACTCGGGGAAGTACCAATTTGAATATGTCTGGTCGCATATTTTTCCTGAAATTAAAGATAGTGAGGTTTATAAAGGAGAACATATTCCCAACCAGTGGGTTTCAGATGCAATTACGGTTGCATTTTTTAGCACATATTTTGATCCAGAAACGTTGGTTGCGGCTAACGATGATAGCATACTTGTTGATAGAGTGGCCAGAGCCTTTTCTATGTATTTTTCGGTCAATTTTTCTTTTCAAATGCAAAAACATATATTGATGTTGGATGGTTAGCTACTTTTGAGGATTTAAATGCAGTTGCCAATTATGACTGGGGTAATGATGTATTTGCGAAATTGTATTCCGGTCTCGCCGCATCTGGCAGGGACAAAGGTCATTAGCCGGACCCTTCCAAATATTGGAGGTAAATTTTTTAGTCTTATTTATAATTCTTTTAAATTTTTATTTCTGGCTAACTTATTTATTCCGTTGGTTATCTTCACATTCTATTTTTGGGGGTACGAATATCTGAGCATATGTCGACCAAAGAACCCAACGAGTGAAAGTGAATCAGTGTGGCCTAGAAGTTCTCGGTGGAAGGGTACACGAAGGAATAGTATTGATATTGTTCGTTCAAGGACTTCTCTTAATCAGTTGTCTGTAGACGATGTGACCTGGCAACCGAGGGAATCCGCGATCTTAGTCCTGGAAAGTGATATTGGACGGAAAGCAATAGAGCTCTCAGAAAAAAAAAAAGTTATATTCTCTAGGCTAGGCACTGTGAGTTTATAATTTATTTCCATAGGATTGTTTTTTATTTTCTTTGAATTTCGGTTAATTGATTGGTTTATTTTTTTTATAGTTATTTTCTTTACACGAAATAACATGTATCTCGGAGAACGGTGTTAGAGGCAATACCATGAAACATGGGGCGTTCCAAGCAACCCGCCTACTCGTATTACCAATTTGAACAACGACGAAACTGAGGAGATGAGGGAAAACGATTTGGTCCCTGCAAGTCAATTACTGCGTGTTGTTACGTATGATCTGTATATGGAGTATTGGCGACATGTAACTAACCTGCAGAAATATGCCAGCAAAGTCGATTGGGAGGTTGAAACATATGGTTATGTTGGTGACCGTATTAAACACAACATCCTGATGAACATGTACCCATTTCGCCTCAACAACAATTGTCATACATAAGTATACAACCAACCACTGTAAAAAAAAATTAGTATATAATAATGGTTGAGAATTTGATTTAATTTTTTCATAACAGGTCGAAGCTTATGGTTTAGTTCAAGAATATGCTGATTTTACGCAAGAGTTTCGTAAGTTTAAGTTAAATGAAACAAAGGAGAGGATGAATGTTTTCATGGCAAAAGATGAAGAAATACGGGGTCTATAAAATCAAAACAACATTTTGGAGTCACAGCTTGCCCATTTTCGTCAACAACAACCACCCATTGGGTTTGGCACGTTCTCTCAAACTTTGCCACCACAAATGTGGAATACCATGGGTCAGGGATCATCATCAACAATACAATCAAGTAACTACACATCCAGATCATCTTTGCCTCCATTTATTCCCCCGCGCTCGGCGTCGGGGAATCAAGATACGGAAGAGTAGTAATTCATTTGCATTGAATTGTCATGAACATATAATTTTTTCTTTGATATATCTTTTGTCAGATTTGAATTGTCATTTCAAAATACTTTTCTTATATTTTCGTTGTCTTTTACCTGCTTTTTGTTGTCATCTCCAAAGATATTAATAATCTTTTCTTATGTCTCTGTTTTGTATTGTCAATTCAAAAAGAAAATTATTTTTTTCCTTTGTCGTTTTGCCTATTTGGTCTTGTCTTGTCAACCGACACTTCTTATCTCTGATGCGTTTATTCACCCCACTTGCCTCAACTCTTTTTTTGCATTAAAATACCAAGCGTGTTTGGTCATATCAAAACTCAAAGACTTATCTTAATATGCCTATAAATTGAACATTCGATTCTCCAAGTATATAAACCAAAACTACAAACATCAATAAGCAATGACATACTATCAGAATAAAAATCATTATTATGCTTTTTGTTCTTCTATTCCTCCTCCTCCTTCTTCCTCTTCTTCTTCTTCTTCTTCTTCTTCTTCTTCTTCTTCATCTGGTGATGATGATAACAATAGTTTGTACTCATCAGACGAAGGTTTACTTGCATTGAGCCAAAATAACCGAGCAGTCACTGCGGGATTCATCGTTTCAAGTATGAACTGGCCACATACTCGTATCCAAATACCAAGAGAACGTGATGTCGGTGCAAAACTTCTATGGAAAGATTACTTTTGCAGAAACCCGACGTTTCTACCTAATGTATTTCGTAGAAGCTTTAGAATGCGGCGAGAATTGTTCACCCGTATATTGGGAGATGTCGTAGCTATAAATAATTATTTTGTTCAAAAAAAAGATGCTTGTGGCGTTCTTGGATTAACCCCTCATCAAAAAGTTACTACAGCAATACGAATGTTAGCTTATGGATGTGCGGACGATGCAATAGATGAGTATTTACGGATCGGAGAAACCACTGTTTTGGAAGCAACTCGTAGGTTTTGTAAGACGATAGTGCATTTATATGAGAAAGAATATTTGCGCACATCAACTTAGCGTGATGTTGAACTACTTCTTAATGAGAACAAGGATAGGGGATTTCCGGGGATGCTGGGTAGTGTAGATTGCATGCACTGGAAATGGGATAAATGCCCATCAGCGGAATCAGGTGCTTACGGTACGTACAAAGGTAGTGAAAGTATTGTGCTAGAGGCAGTGGTGTCATATGATCTCTGGTTTTGGCATGCATTTTTTGGTATGTCTGGTTCTAACAATGATATTAATGTTATGAACCTTTCTTATATTTTCAAAAAGCTTATTAACGGGAAAGCACCCCCTATGAACTTTGTTGTAAACGGACATCAATATGATATGGGGTATTATCTTGGTGATGGAATATACCCAGAGATTATTACTATTGTGATGTCTATTAAACATCCAGATTCCCAGAAGAAACAAAAAAATTTAGCAATGCAAAAGAGTTGCCGCAAAGATGTAGAGCGCACTTCGGGGTACTACAAAATCAATTCGCCATCGTCAAGCAACCAGCACGAATGTGAAATCCAGACGTATTAGCATATATAATGAAAACTGTAATCATTTTACATAATATGATAGTGGAGGATGAACGTTTACCCGGTGATTGGCCGCATGAGTATGATCAACGCAGCCACCATGCACCGGTAAATATTTCTAGACAGAACACTACTGAACTTTCGAGAATGAGAGTGGACCAACGCCGACGTGCAGTACACAACAAAGATACTCATATTCGTTTTGATCGAACACTTATGGTCAGATTTTGGTGAGGAATAACAAATTCTAAATCCTGCGGATAGGTTTTGTGGGTAAATCTCTTGTAAACCCGCCCGAGACACCTCTTGGCCGCTAGGGGCACCTAGGGGTTTAAAGGCTTACTGCACATGCTAAGTGTAGGCGCGATGCCTGCGAAAGTGAGTTTTAGGTCCACTTATTCGCTCATGTATTATCAATATATTTTATTAAATGGCTAAAGTGCCCATATTTGATTAGTCCTAAAATGTGATTAGATTAGTTAATTGCTTTTGTAAAACAGTTGAACGTAATCATTTCATTGAAACGAAAAGGCATACATCGCGTAACATTAAAGGAGATAAAATACAATAAATCATTAGATTATACTTAAACACTTAAGCAAACCTATAATCAAACCTTCAACGGGTCGTATGACTCCCTGGATGACGTTCTTCACATCTTCAGAGAACAATCAACACAAAAGGGTTGTATTTTTCCATCACCCTTAAGATCTCGGAACCTTTCCATCTTCTCCATTCCTCCAGAGATATGGCAACAACTTCATCATCAGTTTCATTCCTAATTCTTCTTTCATTCACCTTAGCAGTTAAACTGAAAATTGGATTACTGCCCTACCTATTTCCTGAAATCGACAAAAAAGACCTGCTTTGTTCCGGTTATTGGGGTTACCGGTTTCATTACAAAAGTTAACATGGATATGTTCTAACCATTCCATGCTCATTGAACATTCATCCGACGTTCATGACCCTTTGCTGGATAATATAATACTATGTTTGGACATAGGGATAAATCTTCCTCTATGGTAAAATTCTCTGCATTAAGGCTAAAATTTTCGTAAGCCATAATTATGAAAATGAGAGATTAAAAAAATCTTTGTATTAAGTCTTCTATGAAATGCGAAAGTTGTGGATTTGAAATGGGAATGAAAGGTATAAATTCATTTGTAGGTATATCAGAATACAAACCAAAATATAGTCGTTGATCAACGGTAACAAATCAGAACGGTAACAAATCAGCGAGACAAGTAGGCATACCCATAGACGCACGCCTAGAACCAGGCGGAGCATCAGACGCACGCTTGAAGTGGGGAGGAGCCTTAGCATTACGCCCTGTCAAGGTGGATCTCTAGCTTCACGCTTCATTGGGGCGTTGGTTTGGTTAACGCCTGTAGTTGGGCGTGCTCCTACTGTAACGCTTCATCAGGCGTAATCTTGGGTGAACGCTTCATCAAGCGTAAATTTGGTTGACGCCCGTGTTTTGAAACGTAATCCTAGACGAACGCTTGCCACCAGACGGTTAACTACATGCACGCCTAGAACTAGACGGTTCACTACATGCGCGACTATAGTTTGTTTGGTCCGGAAATCAGACCATTTTTTGTCATGAACAGTAGTAAATCCAGACCAAAGAGTATTAGTACTCGTCCCATTGCGGTTGGCTTTTGACGGACCAAAAACAAAATATGGGTTTGGTCCTTCATTTGGTCCAACGACTATGGACGCTCTTAGGACATTTCGAGTATGGGAAACTTCTAGCAACCTTGCAAAGGGGATTGAGAAGCTCCAGAGTCGCTTGTTAAATTACAAGCTGCAACTTCAGATGATTTTTTGTGAGTACCCAAATGCATCATGGTTCTGTGGCGGTTTTCAGCTGAGCTCATCTTTGTTCAGAAAAGGGGCGAAAAAAACAGTTTGTGAATGAAATCATATTCCTTTATTGGACTTTGAAAGTTTATATACATGTGGTTTCGAAAATGATACTGTAGTGTATGGACTTGGGGATAGAATTTTTCTACTATCCAAATTACACAGCAAAAATACAATACGCTACGTGAAAAAATGAAGGGAAAAATCCCCTGAAACCTTACTAATTAAAGAAAAAGCAATTAGAGACTATATACGGCTGACTGAGACCATACACTGGACTAAATTACATATTTCCTGCTTCAATCTTTTCTAGCACCTCCAACCTCGTTTTTCTTTTCCAGTTATTTGTTGACGCAACTAAGTTGACAAGCCCTGTAATTTGACTTTTACTGTATTCCTGTAAAATAAAAAATTGGGCTAATGAGAATTTCCCTGTGGCAACATGCACTGACTGTAATGATTTTATCATGTTAACTATGACTAAGAAGTACGTACCGGATGAGCGTGTGCCCAGTGAACATATTCTGTTTCCGGAAGGTAGTAAGCCTGTTTTACAATAGAAAGGATGACAATAGGTTGAGAAAAAATATGATACTTTCCATCATAGGCAAATAAATTGCAAGTTATGGAAATGCCTAATAATGGTCCATTTCACAACTCTGATATCAACAATTTCTATGTCCCCAAGCTGTTTGGGGTATAGTCGGACATGTTAAAGACGAAAACTTTGTTCTTACTTCTTATGTAAAAAAGAAACGAACAATACATCATATAAGAAAATTGACTCAAACAGTATATGAAATCATGTTCCATGAAACTACATTCTTATCTTAATGGTTTTTAATTTTGCCAATGCTGGAAGAGAACATAACTGTGCCTACTATCTTGAAATTTGACCTAACATTTTTTTCCATCTAGATTTCAACTCCAATGTACGTATAGGTAAACAAATATGGTATCCGTTTTTGTTTTTTTGTCACCATGGTTTCAGCTGAGAAATCACAAATATGGTATCTGTTTTTTGGTTTTAACCAGCAGTACTTTTTGAGTGATGAAATGCAAATATTAATTATTATCAAGTAAATTGTTGTTATATATTTATCTTGGTTAAATTCCTACACCCTCACAAACCTAAGAACCACACACGGACAATGCACAATCACATAAAATGCTGCAGACTTTTGTAATTACCTTGATAAAAGTTTCAACAACTTGCACCTTTGGCCTCACATCAAAAGAGACAAAATGTTTTAGTCCATTAATTAACACCTGAAAGAAACAAGATTAAAGGTCATTACAGATTTATAGTTCAAGATAGAACTACGATTCAATGATGAAATAAAGTGTAGAGTTGTTGTGCACAATCAAAGAAATACCTGAAGGTCTAATGACATTAAAGCACGCCCCTCAGGTGTACACCTCTTTACTCTTGATAGACCTTCAATAAGGGTTTCCGCAACATTTTCAAGCCCAAATCCCAAAAGGAGATGTTGAACCTGGTAACAACCAAAACCGACTAGTTACTGATACATATGTTAAAAAGTTCGGGACATCTAGGGATTTGCATAGTGAAGTAGTTATTTAGATTATGCGCCTGTATATAAAAGCCATACAATTACCTACTAGTGCCCCTTCACTGATTAAAAGTACTAGTGACATGACATCTATTTTTTTGTAATGAGCATGTAGAGGTCATAAACATGCAGAAAGTAGTCAACTGACACAATAAATTCCCTCCACATCGACCACATGTAGAAAGTAATTAACCGACTCTGAATGAATATTTTATGCTTCCATAAGTTTTACTGGTTTATCAAAAGGTTGCCCAACAAAAACTGAAACAGATGGAAATTATATTGTTCGGTAGCTATCATCGAATTGAAATCTTGATAAACTTAGTATAACTGCTATAAATCCATAATAAATAGCTTGGTAAATCGGTATGAAACTTTACCTCCTTGTGAATTCCCCCATGAGCCAGCCTTGTTTTATAATGCTTGAATTCTCCCAGCAACAAATCCACATACCTATCCATACTCGATGTAAAATGTGATTAAAAGCCTATTGCAGTAACCAACTACTACTTATAATACAGCAGAACAAAAAATGCAGATAAGGTAGCGAAAACCGAACATGTGTTTTTTTTAAAAAGAAAAAAAAAACTAAGAATTGTCCCGTAGGGTATGATTAAGTATAAACTGGACAAATTAGTAGGCATGTCAAATTGGCAAGAGATTACTAATGCCATAAAGTATTAGTACCTACAACATTGCTCTTTCAGAAGATAAAATACAACCAAAAGGGTGTTACAGAACTTACCCATTATGCTCTAGTCCAAGCTCTTTCACCTCCCATTTAGCATTGGCTATTCTATCCACATACCTGATAAAGCTTTAAATGTCAAATATATACTAGACAAATAGAGCTCCTTCAGCGTAAGTTCAAATGATTTTTAAAGACAAAATACTAACACAAATATTGGACTCCAGAATTTCTTAGAAATTAAATGCCACTTAATAGTAGTGTAATGAGTTTACCCATTGATATGTAGCAATAACCTTGCAGTTGTCCTATGAATGTGATTTATAAGATCTGGTACACATCCAACCTGGGGGAACCATAATGTTCAAGATGAAACTTAAAGATTTTTAACGAGCATGAATGGACTACAGTATTAGAAGGAAAAACTGTTGATAGCTGACATATTGCTATATCCTTACATAAAAACAGGACACCAACAGGCATAATACTCATGCTTCAATCTGACTTGGCAAAAAGACTCACCAAATTTACATAGAAATCCTCAACTGCAGCTGCATTGTTCTGTAAAAGCATTGACTGAAGATGAGCCTTAGATCTTTGCAACACCCGAGCAACAAGATCAACGGTTTCTGCTCCTGCACACCTTTCCTGTGAAAACCAAACTGTATTAATACTCCTAAATAACACAACTGTACATGTAAAACAATCAATCGCGGAAGTGATTACTTAACTAACAAAAGGATTTTTTTTTTTAAATGACTTTTGCAAAGACACAAAGAAAAAAGAGGTTCTACACAGCAACCTATACCTTAAGCCCAATTGCAATACTCGGTGTATGGCAGGGAGGACTAGTAGGTGTCACATCAGATGTGGGTGAAGACGAAGAAAATGATGCAGCCTGGGGTCTTAGCCACTGATCACAATCTTGGGATATCCTAGACAAGGCTGTCTTCAAGCGGGCTGGACACCAAAAACAAGTCAACTTTGAAATGTTAAAATCATCTAAAACACATCATGCATCAAACAAAATAGAAACACTTCAAACAAGAGTGGAGAAAGATTACATATCAGCATAAGCACTTACGATTTAGAGGATCTGTTGAGCCTTTTCCAGGTGGATAAGCGTCTCTTTGGCAAAATGTTTCAAATACATAATGGAAAAACACTTCAAATAACTGGCATATTCCCTGATAAAATTGTAAAATAGTTGAAAAAGTTAAGATAGTTAAAATTGAATCTACAATGTAGCACATGGCAGCAAACGCATTGGAACATACCCTAAAGAACTCGATGTTCACTAATTCCAATTTCTGCATGAGCCTCGCATATTTGTCCATTAACCTATTTTTATGAACGCAAACGACATAGAACATTTAGATAGATAAAGATATATATGGGACACGTGAGCCCCCAAAAAGTTTCGATTCAGAATTCAGAGAATTTACCTCAGCAGACTAAGTGAGGAACCAGTTTGTGCTGTAATATCTTCATCATTACAATGCGAAGAGTGGTTTCTTGAGTGACTGGGCTTAGAGATTCGACTTGGAAGCTGACTATCTTCGTCAATAAAGTCAGCATGAAGATCTTCATTTTCATCTTCTGAAACAGAACTATTCTTGTCCTTATCATTTGCATCACTCTTTCTTGGAGACAGCTTATCATTCTGAAAGTGCAAACTATCATTTTCTCTAGACTCACTCAATGGTGAGGAGCGAGGAGATTCTTTGGAGCCGGGGGTCAGCTTCAGCAAAAATGGATTTCCTGTTTTAACCCACTGAGCAAATCCGTTCTTCTGGTTGACATTTTGAACAGGGTCAGGTAGCTTTCGGGAATGAAGAACCCGGGTCTTGGAAGATTTACCATCAGACAGAGAAATTATAGGTGCTCCGTCACCAACAAGGCCAGCAAAACTAATTATCTGTACTGTGTCTGGTGGCATTTTCAGCCATGTCTCCTTCTCTAGAACCATTTTTAGTGACTGGAAAAAAAGAACTATCATGTTTTTAGAATGGCCACTATAATATCTGGACATAGAGAAATTCTAAATTCACCATTTAACATCTCAAGTTACCAATAAATGAATAGCTATATTTTGAAAACTCAAAACAACCTGTGTAGCCTAACCCATTCTCTAGGGTCTTTCTAAACAGACGGATGATGTTACCATATAATTTATTTTAACAATGGAAATAGGAAAACGCTAGGTCACATACGTATATATTTTGGCGATGAAAAACTGCAAAATGATTTGCACAAACAGTCTTCAATCTTTGTCTGAACTCAACTGCCTCAACCCCACAAAAAGCCTCTCCAGCCAAGATGAATACATTCAGATCTTCGTAATTTCTCAAGAATTGGTGTACACTTGCTGAACAAACCGCAGAAGAGGAAAGCAATACGGATATGCGACTAGTGGTGAGTTGCCAAAGGTTCTTTCGCCCTCTATGTAGTGTTTGTGAAACAAATCCTATGGCATCCTTCCTCAGCTGATCCCATGAAGATCCACTACTTGATGTTGCGCTACTATCATCCCGTGTTTCAGAATCTGGTTTTTGAGCAATTGACGAAGTGGATGCATTGCTTCCAGTGAATTCGCCCAGAGACGATTTACTTGTTGCAGATTCAATTGCTGAGATTGAAATTGGTATTCTTTCAGCTGATTGAAGTAGATAGCCATTTTCTGATCCAGAGTTGCTCAAAACTTTTGATATTGAATCAATATGAGGGACCCCTTTTGGGGACCCAGTTATGGCACCACAATTTGGCTTTACATTTGAAGTCCAACATTCTGAATCCTGCAACAAAGGTGTAATTAGCCGACAGCCGAAGTTCATTCATGGATGATAGAAACCAGAAGGGACACAGGGTATACCAATGTTTGTCTAGCAAAACAAAATTTTCAGAATTCAAATATATTAAGTACATATATTGATTTATTTATTTTTTTGATCGATATGTACATTATTATGTATTTTGAGTGAATTGTTTGAAAGTACACTTTTTGCTAGTTGATAGAAAGATTGAAAACGAAGCAAATGTCTGAAATAGATAGATAAAATAAATATCTCGTCTAAGAAAAACTTGCGATACTGAAACATGAAAATGACAACCATACATTACCAAAAAGCGACAATAGGTACCAAACATATTAAAAGCAGGAAAAACAAAAATAATAGAAGACTGAGATAAAGATAACTTCTCTAACCATTTCATCAGGCTGAAAGCCCATGATTGAGTAATATGAACACATCAACTTATACAGGATACCCAGGGTTCTTAATAGGCACTCCCTAAACTTGGATTCTGGAATCTGGAGGCAGAGATCGCTATAGGTCCTGGAAAAGGCAATTCGATTAACCAACATACACAATGATATACCAAAGCTGAGGCAAGGTCAGGACTCAGGAATAAGCAATTTATTTCAAGTTCCAATCAACGATTTAATAGTAGATTATAAAACAAGATATTATACACACTCAGGCATGCGACATACAACATAGCTAATCAATCTAACACTAACACTAACATAAAGCTAGTTGACCCAAGAAAAAGTGAAAGGTGCCAAGGTGGCTTAGGTAGAAAGGCATACCTACTCTTTTGCATATGCAGTAATCCTTGATCCTGCAAATTAAACTGTCTATCTGAGAAAATTGGGTTCCATAGATACAGAATAAGACTAATAGAGACAGGCTAACAAAAGAAGGAAATAGAAATCCTTCTGCGGAACCTTTTCTAGTAGAAGAAAAAACAAATTGGAAAAGCTTGGAGGCAAAAGAAAAAGATCGGTTACCTCTTGTATAATATTCTTTAACACTGATTGAGTTTCTGAGAGAACTTCCTGCATAAAGAAACTCTGTAATTTTTCGGCAAGACCAGTGATGTCCCCAATTAATGCATAAGCATCAACCACCTACAAACCATTGTCAAAGACTCCCATTAATCTTACATCAGTGATATGCTACATTTCATGAGATATGTTCCCACTTCACCATTTGCTTAAACTCATCGGAAACAATTATACCAATATAAACCACGGTGTAGCAATGCGTAAAAAACAAGTCATGAATCTAAGACTAAAATGAGGTGCGTCCATGGGAGAATATACTGACAGTTAGATAATTTTCCTCCTTGAAGTCCTGGCAAACTCCTAATAGGAGTGAGTCTAGCTTTTGAAGTGTCTTCGCTAGCCAAACCTGGAACAAATTAAGATATGAAGAAAGTTACAAAACAAGTGCCACATGTAAGAACCATAATAATCATAAAACCAAAGATAGAGAAAGCAAAGTAAAATGATGATGTTATCTTTTGATGACACCAAACTCTGTATTCAATTTTAAAATTTTCATCTGACAAAGTATATGAGAGAACGTTAGACTGGTGTCACATTAGCACTAGCAGTAGCAGAAAGAAGAAGTCACCTCTACATTACGGCTCATTTCTTGTACAGCTGAGAGCTCTGACAAACTATCCAAAACCTGTAGATACTCTGATAGGACTTGAAATGCCTGGTTAAAAAAAGGAGAAATAATTATTCAGCATTATACTGAACGGAACACGCGAGGCAACAAATTATCCATCCACAAACATACCAAAATAATCTAAAGAGACATGAAGAAAAAAATAAAACAGATAAGATCAAACCAACCTTAAAAAAATTTCCTTCCTCAACATGCCTTTCAAGTGACATTTGCATTTCAGTTGCATGACGTAATTCAGTTAAAATCGGGACCAAGTCCTGCAAGTTTTAGCAATTTGTCAAGACACAGTTCTCACTATGAAACATGTTAGAGTGTTCCAACCATGATTTACAGACCCCATAACCTTAAAGCAGCACAGTACAAACTCAAGTATTTTAGGAAATCATTGTAAGGTTTTCAGAACAGTTCTATACCAAGAGAGCTTGTTTCTTTTTGGCTTTTGAAGTGACAACTAAATCCCGTGATACCTCGTTTAATGAAGAAGTTATATGTCTCCTTCCATTCTGCAAAATATTAAAAGACTTACTATATCTAGAATAAATCCAAGGAAGAAAATATACGGGGAAGGGAAAACAAAACAGAAATAAATGCCCTAAACTTTATCACGGTAAGAACACTATAACAGTACAAACTAGGATATCCTTTTTCTTCTCATGCAAAAAAGTTAATGAAACATTATGACCCCAGTTAATGAGCGAGTTAAGATCTTACCATGCAAATGACATTGGCAACTTTCAAATCTTGCTCTAGTTCCCTCACCAGATGCATCCCCTTAACTAACCAAAAAGAAGCATAAAAGTTTCCTTTAGCTTTGAAAATGTCAGAATTGTTTCTTAACCAGTGCAACATTGCAGTAAAAGAACACTAGGAACATGAACATGGACCAACAGATTTGAAGTCTTCTATGATAAAAAATAAACAAAATGACGTATATGGATTATGGACTCTATGATAAAAAAAATTACTTTTAATTCAAATTGGGAACTTACCCATCTCCTCATAGTGCTCCATAACATGACGTGACAACCGTTCTGATATCCTATCCAGTTGTGCTAATCTAAGTGTAGCCTGTAAAAGGGGAGAATACAAACTGATGTCGAGTCATGAACCAAAATGGAGCAGTTCCAGGAACTATTTAGCGATCTGTGATGACAAAAGTTCAACAACCTGTCGATACAAAAAAATGCCTAACCAGGTGCTAGTCAGAGAATGAACAAGAAAAATCCCTGTTGAACATGTTCGGCCAAATAAGCAACTTTCAACATCACTATCCAGGCGATAAAATGAGCGAATTTTTAGCATGGTTTAAGTTACAGATACAAATAATTAAAACACGCCAACAACGCATTAGGTAGAGGAGAACCACCCTTCAACTTCCATCATGCGGCATCCTTATGATAAACAAAACCCACACTCCAAATAGAAGGAAGAAAAAATATGATGCAATTTGCAGTAAGAAGTGACATAACCACTTGACGAGGAAGCTGGAGAATTACCTTGCTCTCAAAATATGTCAAATCCTTTTCTTCAGAAGGAATATGATCGAGAACATGTTTAACTGGATCAAACCCCTGCGTGCATAAATTATCGCAGATTAATCAACTATTCACTTTGAGCATCAAGATAAAGTATAGCAGATCAAACCCCTGCACGCATAAAGTAAAGCAAAATAGGCATGTAGACATATCTGGAGGGAAGCACGTACAGATGGTTGCAAGTAGAAATAGTAGGGTAAACCAAATACCCAAGTGGACAGTTTAAATTAACTTTTCTTTTTGATATAAGTTTTGATCAACTTTTTCATTTTCCATCAATGTGTGTACCTCTCCTCAAACTCTTTGATAATTAAATGATATATCAACTCGATAAAGATTGTCAAAAGTTGTATGTTATTGAACTAATTAGAGTTTCAAGTCTTAAAGCTACTAT
This sequence comes from Papaver californicum, assembly GCA_023531435.1. Classification (NCBI taxonomy): domain Eukaryota; kingdom Viridiplantae; phylum Streptophyta; class Magnoliopsida; order Ranunculales; family Papaveraceae; genus Papaver; species Papaver californicum. Next base: position 743,000 of record JAJJMC010033111.1, on the reverse strand, counting down.
TCTGTGCCCTTATATTATATTTCTTGTCAGAAAATTGAATTATCTTGCACATCTCTCCTTGAATGTCTGCATAGATTTTGAAACTGGAACCAGAAATTGCATTGTGCAAATAATTCTATCTTTCCTGGTATGTTTTCGTTGGCGAATCGTTCACTACTCAGTGATATCAACTGTGCGGGATTCAAATTTAAAACTGTGATACTGAATAATGATTCTTGACTGAACATGAAAGAGGAGCTTCTTTATAGCCCAACATCACATAGTTCATTAAGTGTTTTCAGATTAAGATCTTACTTTACAATATCCCCATAACATGCCCCTTATACGTTAGTGCACTAAGCTTGTCTAAGGTATGATAAAGAAGTACACCAATCATCACCAGGCTCAACACATACAAAGAATTATACACATGAATCAAATTATCAAAAACTCAAAGTTGTACGACTATAAAACCAACCTCTTCATAGAATTCTTCCTCTATCTCCTCAACTATTTCACCCCGGGGTCTACTTCCATAAATTGAAACCAATTCGTCAGAACCTGATGGAAGTGAGTGTCTTTGATGAGGAGGAAGTGATGCAATAGCTCGAGCTACAGCAGCTGCTGCAGCTGCCCGAGCAGGAACCTGTACAAAATCATCAATTCTTGTTTAATTGAAATCTTCGTTAACCACCTCCACACGACCTCTCAACACACACTCAAAAGCTCATAATCAAGACATGTGTGGTGTGGCTGATAGAAAACCAGAGTACGATATAATTCACTAGTTCTCAAGTTAGTGTTTGGCGAGTTAACAACAAGTAAAAGTGTAAACCATTACTACTAATCCAGATGCAAATTTTAATGACAATCCATTTTTCTAAAACAATTGAGCTTCTTCTACCTAAAAATAAACTAGCTAATTTAGATATCGCTACATGATTAAGAAAAATCAAAGAACTACAACCTATACAAAATCATTGCCTCTCATTAGCCCTAACATTTACGATGACAGTTCAAACACAAGAAATTCAAGATAGTAACAGTGCAGTTCAACCTTATGCAACCTCCAAACACACACTTAAAAGCTCGTACACAAGACAATTTAAGATTTCCAGAGATCATGCGTGACTGTACCAGGTATAATGTAGTTCACTAGTTTTCAAGTTAGTGTACGGCTACGGCAAGTTAATAACATGTAAACCTAACCCTATGAGTAAACAAGTACTACTAATTTGGTTAACTCAATTCCAAAATGCTAATTCTAACTGTAATTCAATTCTGAAATCATTGAGCTTCTTCAACCTCTAAAACAAACAAACTAATTCCAATAGCGCCGCAAAATTTAGAAAAAACAAAGAAACAGGAACCCGTACAACATTATCACCTCTATAATCTATACTAACATTTCAAACACAAAAAATTACAAATACAGAATCATATAATACTCAAAAGAAAGATATGTGAGCAGTCTACAATGTAGTTCTTAAATTACTAAGGTAAGTGTTTACAATAACTAAACCTAGTTGATACAATCAATCTCAAAACCATATTGAAATTTCTCCTCATATATTTTATACATCACCTCTCATTTACTCCTAACCTCTATGGTGACAGCTCAAACGCAACAAATAGCGAAGTTCAGGATCATGATAATATGACCATTATACAATGTACTTCTCAAGTTAAATGAGTTAAGCGTTCATAATAACAACTAAACCTAATTTCACCAACTCAATTTCAAAACCAAAATTCTCATCATAATCTAACTTCTTAATCGATTAAGCATTCAATTAAGCTTCCTATAACTAACAACGACCGACCTAATTTAAGAAGTAATCCAGTTTGATCATTTCTAAACTCAAAAAAAAAAAAAAAAACAGAAATGATTATGTTCTTACCTCAGGTCGATCGGAAGTAAGAGGTAAAATCCCTAAAGATCTAGCAGATCGAACTGAACTAAGTATCTTTTCACCAACTTTAGATAAATCCATTACTTCTTCTTCTTCTTCTTGAATAATTCCTCCTTGATTAAATAACAAATTGAACAATAAAATCCTAGGAGGAGGACGTGATGATGCTTCAATCATTGATCAATGTCTGCATTTCAAACTCTATTTCTCTCTCTATAAAAAAAATCAGATCCGATTCTTGTTTCTTTCTAGAGTTTACAGAAACTTCTTCAACAAATTAATATCTCTGTTTGGTAAAATGAAGGAAAATAGTTTCTCTCTCTTAACAAACTGTCCTCTCTTCTCTTCTCTTCTCTTCTAGTTGTTGTTTAGTGTTTTTACTGCTAGTGTCTCTACATTTTCCTGTTGTTTTTCCCTCTCTCGCTTATTACTCTAGTTCATGATTCAGGAGAAAGAAAATGTTACAGGAGAAGAGTTAATGATCTAGTGTTAAGTGGTGCACAGAGAATTTAGTGAAGTGTATTTATAACTGTTGATGTATGTTTTTTACGCTTGGATTGATTGATGATAAGAAGGTAATTATTGTATGCTTAATGTGCACAGAGATTTTGGTATGCCGGACTCTTAAGCCGTTGATTCATTTTGATAAGAGAAAATAGAATAATGTTTATGTGCTGGGACATTTTTAATCACCAGTGGACCCGCCATTACATAGGAACCATATTATTAGGACTGCATATTTTTTTTCATGAGGGTTGTAATGCGATTAAAATGGGGATATGAAGTGATCCAATAGCCATCTCAAAGGTCCAAAATACAATAACTACCTTAAATCTAATATAAAAACCAAAAAAATTTAAATCTAATTAACCTTTTCATCTTCCTCCTTATTATCTCCTCTCCTTTCCTGCTGTAACCTCTTCTTCTTCTCAATTTTATTCTTTCATTTTCTCCATTCTCATTCATCATTCGACGATTCATCGGCGATTCTAAAAAAAATTCATCGACGATCAAACTTTTTCTATAAAACAAGATGAGGTCGAAGAACGTGAAAAAGGAACTGGATTAAACACAAGAAGGCAATCACTTAGTGATTCTAGTTCTTCTTCTACACCCGAAGAGCCATCGAACAAGAAGAAGAACCTCATGTTAATCCACCAATGGTTCGTTTAAGGTATGAATCGAAAAACACATCCTTTGTCTATAAATTTTATTGGTTAATGAGTGTTCATTTGTTATATTTAGGATTTTAAAAAACAGTTTTGTAACTGCCTAAGGCTGGGAAAAGATAAACTCTAAGCCGTAAATACATATATATGACTGGGAAAAGATGAACTCCCACTCGTAAAATTTAATTTGTCCCTTCTAGGCTGGGAAGCTATGAACCCCCATCCGTAAATCTTGTAAGTGTTTTTATTACAGTTAGGAAATTTAACATTCCTAATCGTAAACAATGTAGTAAAGGCGTAGGATTTTTTTTTGAAAACCCAGTCGTATGTTGGAAATCCTGATCGTAAGTGACCCTGAGTTTGGGGTTAATATTTATTGTTTATTTTATGGCTAGGTCCTAGCTTGGAAAAGCCAACAGTAGAACAACTCGATCAAACCGTAAATAGCTATTCCTAGCCATAACTGACCCTGAGTTTGGGTTGAAATTTTTTTTTTTTTTTACGGCTAGGTCAGTGCTTGGAAAAGCTAGCCGTAAATATTTTCAACCCAACCGTAAGTAGCATTTTCCATTCGTAAATGACCCTGAGTTTCTTGTTTTGAAGTGTCAATTTTTTGGATTTTGATTTTTTAAGCTATGTTTTCTTGTTATAAGTATTGATCATGCCTTTTTTAACTTGTCTTAGGCCATGGGAGGACAAGAAGAAAAGAAGAAGCAAGCTGACCCGACTCCAACCCCCCGTCACAAAAAAATGGATGCAGACAAAGGGAAGAAAGGTGCACTTGTTATTAGTAAACCAACCGAAGAGGTAAATGAACGTGTACTTGTGATTTCTCAACAATGACAACAACCTGAGATTGTGAAAGAACATAGGGCCGATACAAGTGTTGTTCTATTGTTGGTCCCTCTGATGCTAAAGGGAAAGGAAAAGAGAAAGAGAAGAATCCCCCAGCTCCTACATCAAAACAAGTGAGTGAAAACATGGTTCTTTTGCCCCGCAAAAAGAATGGAAGACCTTGGGGTGATCCAAGGGATATATCTTTCATCTTATTTGGTTACTAACATTCATAGGCGGCAAGGGTTTGTTCGGCGTTGGTAATAATATAATTTAATCAATAGATAAATCTTTATGTATTATTATTAATGTTTATTCAATTGTTTATATAGGATCAAACCACAGCGGTCCCGAAACTCAAACACCAGATGGCGAGTTTTTGACCATTGGATAACGAAAGCGTATCGGTGGTAGCCCTTGTACAGGCTTCGGGATTATGGCCTGCAATAGCCACTTCGCAGAAGCAGTACGATGTTGTTACAGTTTGCTCTTTCAAGGAGAGGTATTTTTGCGAGACAAATACTTTTCATCTTCCGGTAGGCGAGAAGACTATCACTCTGGCGATGTTTTCCAAATTACAGGCTTATCCGTTGATGGAAAAGTCGTGCATGAGGGCTTCTACAACTCTCTTTCTTTTGAAGAGAACTTTTTAAGTTGGCTGAAGAATGTCTTGGATGGTACAAGACTGAAGCCCAAGAAGAGATTGAGGTTGGAGGCGAAGAAAGGTCGAAGGGAGAACATGAGTTCGACAACAGAAGAATGAAGAATAAGGATGGTGAAATGGTTTCTCCAAGTATGACAAGAAAGATAAATTTGAGTCATCTGAGGGCTAAATTCCAGGATTCCAAGGATAGGAGGATGGATGCTGCAATGGTTAGACATACAGCTACAACTTACTTGGTGTATGCACTTAGCACCATTATCTTCCCAGATCTTACGGGTGACAAGGTGAACGCTTACTATCTACAGCTCTTGCAACATCTCAGTCTTGATCCGGAGTTCAACAAGGTAGCAGAGTACTCGTGGGGCACTGTAACCCTTTCTTTATTGCTTGAGAGGCTCGGTAAAGCTTTCAGGTGGAACATAACACAAATTGTGGGGAATGTTGGCCTTCTCCAGGTAATTTTTGTATTACATCTCCAATGTTTGTTCAGTTTTTAAATTGATTTGTGTTTAATACAAACTCTCTTTTTACGCAGTCATGGGTTTACGACCATTTTCCTACCTTGACGAAACAAACGGAGGATAAAAATTGGCATTTCCCTACTCTAACAGGAAGCAAATATTCATTCATAAGAAATCAGGAGAAGGACAAAGAGGGTAAGATGGTTCATATGAGAGGTCAGTTGCATGCTCTGACCGTTAACGATGTGGAGTTTGACCCGTAACTCAGGCTTGATGAAAATGTTCAAGATGGTCGTCAATTTACCGATGCGTCGGCTTACAACGGATCACTCTATCATCCAATAGGGTACGTCTTACAACCCTCGTAGAACTCTACGTCAAATTGGAGTTGTGCAGAGAATTATTTGCGATGAGGATGAACACTTTAAAGTGGACATAAGAAACTCTACGCTCTTGGTTAATAATGTTATATTGGTATACGACCCTGTCACGTCTGACGACGATTAGAACGGTCGCATTCGAACCCCTACCAAGTTGATATGAGTGGGTATGAACACATCCCTGGCACAAAAATAGACGAAGATAAGTACTTGACATGGTTTAACAGATGGGGCCATCCTTATGTGCTCAATACGGATGTGGAAGTGATACCATATTTCGAAAACAATATGGATCATCCAAGTTCATCGAAGGGAGCAAGTTTTTTGGAAGGAGAGATTTCTTTTGGTGGTACATATACTATTTTATTTCTTGTTGTATTAGTTTATCAAATTTTGTATAAATATTTAAAATTTGGCCAATTTGATTTTCCAAAATAGTTCGAGCGAGCTAAGTGGTTGGTGAAGGACATGAGTTGTTGCATTGATGGTAGTTCGGTGTTGAGGGTTGACGATCAAAGACGACTGCGAGGTAAGATTGAAAAACTACCTGACCCTGACTCTGCACATCTCTATCGGTACAACGATGACGAAGAGACGAGAGGTTTCAAGAGAGATAGGTCTTAATCCGGTAGCTATGAAACACCTACTCGTACTCCTACTAGTTCTTCATTTAGCTTAGGTTCAAATAAAGACATTATTCAAGACCAACCTCAAGGTAAAGGTCAAGGTGGAAGTAAAGGTCGAGATCGAGGTGAAGGTCGTTGTAAAGCAAAAAGAAGAGGTCGAGGTCGAAAGTTTTCTTTTGTTGTTGCGGATATGGATATTTAATACTTTGTTTAGTTTATGGATTTATGAATATTTAGTTATGTTTGAATTTATGGAGTTAATGGATTTAAAGGATATATTTCTAGATTTCTATAGTTATTGATATAAATTTAGTTTGGATGAATGATTATTGGTTTTCAAAAAAAAAAAAACAATGCAAAACATCACAAAATTTAGTAAAAAATGAAAATTCAGGGTCACTTATGGCCAGGTCGAGTCTTGAAAACTGATAAGTGCTTAAAATACATTATTAGAATATCAATTTCATATGATTTTCTTAGTTATTTCTCTTGTATTTTGTGTATATTACGCTTGTTTTCTACTTTGTAAGTATTTTGGAGTTAGATGCGGAAAAAAAGAAGAGATAATAGAATTAGGAGCAAAAGAATAGAACATTTATTTTACAAGGAAAGTACTATGCGGATCCTAGCCGTCGATAAAGGCCTACCATCTTGAAATGTAAATGTAATTATGGCAACATATCTTAGTACACCCAGCTGGGTTGTATGCATCCAAATAGAGGGCAGCCAAATCAGGGGTGCCTAAATCCTCCCAATTTATTACGCTAAAATTGATTAGAGAGCAATTCTCCTCTTTTCTATTCGAACCAGTATAGTCGATTTCGACCGATATGATCGAGATCTCGCCGATAATACCGGTTTCAGCCCTCATCCGAGACGAGCTACGCTATATCGTCGATACGGTATTTGGCCGATAATTTCGGCCGAGATGACTCGAAATGAGTTGACCGATATGGCCGAAATGACCGAGATGACCGAAATTAGGGTTTTCAATTAAAAAAAATCCCCCAAAAAATAAAAAGTTCTTATCCTAGTTATAAGGTTTTCAATTGTTATTCATGTTTTTTATGGTATTTTAGAAAAATGAAGACTAGTTTTATATCTTAAAAGGTTTAATATTTAGAAAACGTTTGATATAATAATTATATATATAACATATGTGGACTGATATTTAAAACCAAAATCTTCCGGATACAAAGATGTGTCAGTGTATAGCTCTGGACCGGTACAAACCGAAATTCGATATTGACTACGTTGATTCGAACTGACTTCATCAACTTCTCCACAAGATTAACGCCGGCAGAGTAATGGGTTAAAGTGGCTGCTGTTGGAAGAATGGGTTAGGCTGGAAAATCAAGAAAGAAAGGACGAAGCTGTGCCGTGAATTGTGAGGCTGAAATTGAGAGGTAGCCGGTGGTTCGAGAGTTTCAAAAACTCAGTTGAGACAAGAAAAGGGTTTGAGTTTTTATGGGTGTTCCTGCCCTAGTTTATTGCCAGCAAGAGAGATTGAATTTGATGGGTCTTGTTTAGGTCAAAAAATCTTTTCGACTAAATAACCAATCAAATTCTCACATATCAATTAAAAGTTGAAATTGAGTAACAGCCAAACATCTTTGTATTGATTTTATAAAATCATTTCTGTACGATGCATATGATCACCCAAATTTAACATTTTTGATCTATGATCTTTACATATTGTTTAATTAAATACAAAAATCCTTCCTTAATATAATTACTTCTCCTATATTCATACCTAGAAATTTCTTCCCTTTCTTTCTAAGGTTTTTCCTCCTATTTTTTCCCGACCCCCTCTTTGTTGTTTGACTTCTTCTATTTATAGATTTATTTACTGGGTCCCTCTTTGTGCAGCGTGTCATTTTCTCCAGTCTGGTCATCGTTTCTTGATCGATTCTTCTTTGGGTCGATGCCCTCGTGTCATTTTATCCAGTCTTGTCGTCATTCTTGGATTGCCTCTTCTTTGGTTCGATTCATTTTATCTCGATGTACCCATCGTTCTTGTATTTCCTCTTTTATCTGGTGCAATCATTAGTTGACAGATCACTCTTAATTGCTTCTTGGTTCGATGCTTTATATATTTAACACGTGTCTTCCTATCTTTATAGACTTCTGTTATCTCGATCATTAAAATAATTCGAGTAATTATTACTTTTACTTTCTCGATTATCAAGATAATAGAGTAATCATTATTTTTACTTTCTCGACCTGTCATCATTTAATGCTGTTTGTTTTATTCGATGTAATCCAGCTTTCCCGATCATATGTGTCCTTCATGCAATTTATTGTTCAGAGGCTTCGTGTCTTTTCGATATTTGATATCTTTAATATTGTTTGTGTGATTCTCGCTCTTTTTTATTTGGTTGCTTCCTATCTCGATCTTCTTCCACGTGTCATGCTTCTTTTATTTACTAACAATTTGCCCCCTTCTTCTCTTTTTTACAAAATCATCTACCGGTTGATCCAAGATTTTGAAAAATGGAGAAGAACTTATTTTAACTTTTTTCAGTTTCTTTTTCGCACGTTATCCGAGTTTTCCGCTGGCATTAATTGTATTAGCATGTTACTGATTTTTCCGGCTCTGCATTTATTGTTTATATGCATATGATTGTGTCAGTTACACTTTTTTCGATAGAATCAAATCTTTACCGATTATTTCCTTTTCCCATTTTGTGGCGGTTTCAATTCTCTCCTTTAAATACCCTGCAACTTTTTACTGTCTTCTCATAGTTATTGCGCTTTGTCTTCCTTAAACTTTTCAAATTCCTCCACTTCTCAGGAGTTCTTTCCTCATCAATTGATTTCTTCTTTACTGTGATCTGACTATTGTTCACTTCTTTTCTTCATGTAAGTAATTTTTTCTTGACTTATGCTTTCTTTTCATGATTGAAATGATGGTTATCTTTTACACTGTAATTATTTCTAAGTAATTTCTTCTTATGCTAACTTTCTCTTTCTTATGCTTCTTTTCCTTCAGATTTTACATCATGCCTCTTAGAAAGTCTGATGCTTCTGGTAATCAAGGTGAGAGCAGAAGATCGAGTAGGTCTACTACTTCGAGATACGCCGTCTCTCGTCCTGATCCATCCTCTGGTATTCCCACCCCTGCTGCACTTCGCACTGTACGTAATTCGACTCCTGATATTTCTAATCCTGCCCCCAAGAGTAAACGGGCATTATCTATTTATAGCTATCGGTCCATGGATATCGAAGAATTCAAGAGAAAACATAATCTTCAAGGATTTAAAGTTTCCTTCTTAGATAATAATTCTGATATGTTGACCTATGATTCAGTGAGAAATTTTCAATATAATCATCACAGATTGTTAATTTCTGCTGGTGCTTTAGAGGCTGGCCTTCGTCTCCCTTTGTATGAAAAGAATAATCCCTTCCAATTCATAGTTCTTGCTACTCGTAATAGAGCTCCTCATACTCAACCTCGATCCATCACTCAATATAATGGTAATTGGTGGCGAATTCTCGATGAATGTATTCTTCGCAGTGAGGGTCGCACCCGTCTTACATGCTACACTCCCGATCCTTCTGAACGTGCTCACTATACACCTGAGAATTTTCAGAATACTTATGGTGATGGTATTACTATTAAAAACTTTGTAAAATGGAGTGTTAGTCCTGTTCGCAAATGCTCCCAAGGATTTCCCTTACTTCGAGAAGTTGATGACCCTAGAATTAGAATTGCTCCATATACCAAAGTCGGTTTTCCTTTTAATGAAAGAATCCGTCGGGAACACGATTACAGATGGTATCGTACCCCTATTTTGATCGAAGGTCCTTGGGTATATGGTGACATCCCCCATAATGAAATTCAACATCTTCGAAACTGTTTCCCGAATTATTGTCCATGGAGATTAAACTTTGATGACTATAGATTTGAATACAAGGTTCGAATTTTTCATTTCATATTTCATTTTTCTAGATATATTGTATCGATCTTTAACATCTTCTTACAATGTTCGAACTTTTTTGGTTTCAGGTCGATCCTTCTTTTGATATTGAAGTTCCTCTTCCTTCATCTGAGCGTAATATTCAGATTGTCGAGGGTAGACAAAGGGTCGAGCCCGCAGTTGAAGGTAAGGGAAAACGGAAATTAGTCCTTGCAGCAGAGAAGAAGCAGAAAAAGTCCAGAACTCTTGTGCTTTCCACTGAGGTTGCGGGAGGGATAACTTCGAATTTAAACAGTGGAGAAGGAAGTTCTGTTGTTACTTTACCATTGGATCAGTCCGATCCTATTGATGTTATTCCCGTTTCTTCGATCCCAGCCGAAATTGGGGTATCGGAACAGTCCGATCTCAGTGTTGCACCTCCTTCTGGTACTTCAATCGATTTTTATAATATTATTTCTCCATTGCCTTTTGATTTTGTGCTTGATACTCCCGTACCTGATAATGGTACATTAGGAGTTTTTTCTGGTTTTCCTCAAGAAGAGGGAGATGATGTTGTTATTGATGAAGATATTGTTGATGTAGTGAATGAAGTAACTCATGTTGAAGAAGAAAATTCGTTGGAAAAGAATAATGCTGATGTACATCCGGCCAGTGATGTAGAAAATGTGAATGTTAAAACTAATGCCACTTTTGTTGAAGAATCGAATGATGTTGATCGTTCTGAAAAAGAAACTTCTCCTCCTTCTGGTACGACCGCTCCTAATGTTTCGATCCCTACTGAAGTCGAGGGTACTACTGGAGTTTCTTCGGAACCGATCGTACCTACCGAGACTTTGGTTCGATCTTCTCATGTTGCTGTTGTGGTCGATACTGAAATACCAAGTGCCGATCCTTCCATTCTGCAGTCTCTCTCTAATCAAATTGCCAGTGCCAGAACTGATGAAGGTCTTAATTTAATCGGTGATGAAGAAGAGGCTTACAAGTGGTTTCTTTCTCGGGGGCTTTTAAATATTTCATCAAATCCTGATATTGTTAAGTCTGATTCTTGTTTCATGTCTCGATTTCGTGACTCACTTAGTGCGATCCCTTTAGATGAAGCTCAGGATGCGTGGTCTAAGAACGATATTCTTGAGCAAACATTTCCTGTGAATCTTCCTTCTTCATTTACTGAAGTTTTAGCTGTTGCTGAAAGTTCATCATATTCACTTCCACAGCAAGCTTTGGCTCAACTCCGGTATGGTAATGATTGTTTATTTAGCGGTTATAAATTTTATAAGGCTCGAGCCACCATGTTGGGGTTACTGTTTAAGAACGAGTCAGTAAAAATGAAGGGAAGAAATGATACACTACAACAAGCAAATGATGAGTTGAAGCAGCAAAATAATCTTCTTCAACAACAACTTCAACAACAACATCAGCAACAACAAGAACAACTCCAGACTATCGAAGTTCTTCAGAATCAAAATCAAGGTTTATTTTTCATTCCTCTTCATTTATTATTTTATTTTATTAATCTATATGGAAAATTTAAATTTTATCCTGGGTCCAGTGGAAAACTTGGAAACCTTATTTAGGTACGATCGTAGAATGGTACAATTGAATAATCATGCAAAGGAAATCTACACAGAGATGAATGTGGTTAGAGAAAAACTAACTCAATTGAACGATAGTTTTGATTTAGCCACTTGGAGGCGTAATAAAGCTGAGTCAAAATACAAAGAAGTTGTAAAATTGCTTACTCTGAAAGAAATAGAGTTTAAATCTGTTGTTAGAGGTACTTTTTTGGTATACCTAATCTTTTGGTTTATTATACCATAAAATTTATCTAATATTTTCTTGTATTTTCAGAACTGGAGAGAAAACTTAATGAAGTTAAAGATCGAGCAACTCAAGCAGAAACTGATCTTAATACAATGAATGATACAGTGAAAAACATCACTGAAGAGTTAAGGACTTCTGAAAATAATGTGTCTCTTGGTGCAACAAAAGTTCGGAGTTTACAGGCTCAATTGTCTGTTGAGCTTTCCAAGATTGCAGCTCGTAAAAAATAAATTGTATCATTAACCACAGAATTGGATGAAGAAAAAGATCAAAGATCACGTTTTGTTGCTCAAATAGAAAAAGATCAACAAAAGATCGAAGAACTTCAAAAAGAAATCAACTTTGGGCGCGACTTTTTTCATTGGGTTCGACAGGATGCTAAAGCAAAAATTACGAAATCCTTCAATACTGCTTTAGATCGTGCACAATCCGATCCTTCAGTGCTCAGTAAACGCGCTTCTGTGCCTATAGTTCCCCCTCCACCATCGCGACCCAGTCTTCCCGATGCTTGATTATGTTCTTTATAATTTCATCTATTGTTTGCTTCACCATCTTGTACTTTGTCTGTCTTTCAAGAATTTTCTTTTGTAACCTTTTGATACGTTTTTTCAATGTTGTTCCCTGCACAAGAGAATTTGATTAAGTAATCTTTTTGGCTATCATATGACTTTCCGAGTACCATGAATTGAAGTACTTTTTACCTCAAATCATGTTGTTCGAGATCCCACACATACGAAACAAACCCGACCCAGGGGTAGATACAGGGTTGGTCCCGAACTGTACTTTGAAAATTGATAAACCAATAATAAGGAACTCCTTCTTTATAAGAATCTCGTTGTTAGTGAAATTCTTTAAGGATGTTTACCTTTTGTGTATGATTGTGTCGTCAATCGCAACGCAATCCAGAATATGATGTTCCTGGAATAATTTTGAGCGCTCAAAGTATTATGAAATTCCGGGATTAATGGAATTTTGATAAATGATCATAGTATTTTCCAAGATATGATGTTCCTGGATTCAAAGTATATGATATTCCGGGATTAATGGAATTCCGATTAATAATTACAGTATTTTCCAAGATACGATGTTCCTGGAGTGATTAAATTATAAAAGAAATTACTGAATTAGTTGGCTATGTACCTGCCTTTTGTGTTAACATTGCATTGTTATTCACTGATAGTAAAGCTTTAAGTATTGTGCATTCCATGGATGCTGTAAAACTTCTCCTTGCATATTCTCGAGATAGTACGATCCTTGTCCTGCTGACGCTTGAATTATGTATGGACCATCCCATGTTGGTGCAAATTTTCCTGCATTTTTATCTCTTTGGTATTCCGTTATTTGTCGTAGGACATATTGGCCTTGGACAAAGTTTCGTGATTTTACACGTTTATGGTATTCTCGAGCTAATCCCCTTTGATAATTTTCCATCTTTTGGAGTGCTACTTCTCTTTTTTCTTCCAAGTCATCCAATTTTTGTAACATAAGATCTGAATTAAAATTTTTCTCCCATGCTTCTGTTCTGGTTGTAGGTAAAATAACCTCTGTTGGTATTACTGCTTCCGTTCCATAAGTGAGAAGATAAGGTGATTCTCCAGTTGAAGTTTTTCTTGTGGTTCTATATGCCCATAATGTATTATGTAACTGTTCGCACCACTTTTTATAATACCCATCCAATGTTTTCTTCAGATTTGTTGCGATCGTTTTATTTGTGGATTCCGCTTGCCCATTGCTTTGTGGGTAGAAAGGTGTAGATTTATGCTTTTGAATATTATATGTTTCAAATAACATATCGATATTCTTTCCTTGGAATTGTCTTCCATTATCAGAAACTATTGCTGCGGGAATCCCAAACCTACAAATGATATTCTCGAATAGAAATGTAAAAACATCAGTGTCTCTGATTCGTGCTAATGCTTTGGCTTCTACCCACTTGGTGAAATAATCGGTAGCCACAATTAAATATTTTCTTTTCTTTGTTCCTTCAACTAATGGTCCAACTATATCAACTCCCCATTTTGCAAATGGCCATGGACTAAGTATTGAATTTAATTCTGTAGCTGGTGCCTTAATTTTCTTACCAAATCGGTGACACTCTTCGCACCTTCGAACCATTTTTTCCGAATCTTTTAGCATAGAAATCCAGTAATAACCCTGTATTTTGGCTTTTAATGCTAACGATCGTCTTCCGCTGTGATTTCCTGCATCCCCATAATGTATTTCTTTAAGAATTCGCAATCCTTCTTTTTGGGATAAACATCGAAATAACGGTCCAAGAAAAGAATTTCGATAAAGAATTCCATCCCGAAGTTGGTAGCTATTTGACTTGAGTTGAATTTTCCTTGCTTCTTTAGAATCTGTTGGTAACACTTTATTTTGCAAATATTGATGTATCGGGACTCTCCAATCTGGTTCGTTTGGTTGGTCATCTTCTTGTTGCGATGTATGTGGGGTATTCCGTATTGCTGGGTCATTGATGTGATTTTATATAGTGGTAAAAAGAGGTTCGTTACTCAAACTTGTGAAGGTAATTATTTTAGAAAATATTGGACTTAACCTAAACTAATAAAAATCAGGAAAATATACTAGAGATGATTTTTAGAAAATATGGAGAAAACTAGGAATCAGGATTCAGTTATTTCTAACAATTCATGTGATTAATCATGTAATTCTTTTTAACAATTTAATTCAAGTTTGCCAAAAATATGTTTCCTAAAAGAATAATTGTAAATCCTAAGCATGAGACATCAAGAGTAATTAACTAAGCATGACCCATCAAAAGAGAACACAACTATTTAATAAAAACATTTTTTTCTAATTTAAATCCATGCAAATAATAATAAAAGAATTATAAATAATTATTAGAAAATAATTAAATCACATAAAATTGAGAAAATACCTTATCCATCATCCCAGTAAATAAACTTACCCCATGGTGAAGAAAACTTGCTCAAAAGTTGGTTTCATTGCTCAAAATATTGATTACAAGGTTTAAGAATAGTGCAACAGCTGAACAGATACGTATATAAGTGTCACAGAACAGGGTTCAGCTGTTACAAAGAGCTTTAAGCAACAGAACGTTCAAAACTTAACGCAACAGGAGCAGAGCTGCAACAGTGGAACAGCAACACTTATAAATGTTACTGAGTCGTCTTCTTCGGTGATGGTGGATGAAGAACACGCCGGCCGGAGCACCAGCAGGTCACCGGCGGCACCGGAACTTCACCGGATTTTCTCTGAATTGCTCCCTAGGCTTCTGTATATGTTTTTCTTCGATTCTTTTGGTATTTATAGACTTCACAAACCCTAGAGAGAGTTCTAAACCTAATAGAACTCTCTCGAATCACTCCAATTCTTCAATCCCAATCCAAACAGGAACCGAGTCCTGATTCCGGCCAGAAATGGGTTTCTCGAGCTGATTTCACGGGATTTCTTGATGTCTTTCGATTTCTTCCAACTCTAATTGCAATGGGTCATCTTCAATTGCCGAAAACAACCCAAAAATCGCAACCAAATCCATTCCTGTTTGAAACAGGACTTTCCCGATGAGTTGGATCGGCCGATCCTGGGTTAACTCGCTGGCTCGCTGGGTTGACCCGCTGGCTCGCTGGGTTGACCCGATCCAGCTCAGCCCGATCCAAGGGTGCCCCAATCCAAAGTGTGGGTGCCTTGATCCATTTTCCCGGGTGCTTTGAACACTTTTTGAGCCAATTTTTCCACAAATCTTTATTCTTCTAATGTACCTACAAAAGCAATAAAACACGTAATAGACACAAAATCGAATACTAACTCACTAGAAATTAAGGTGCAAATTAGACACTAAAATGTGTCTATCAGTCATTAATTTCTTCCATCGCACTATCCTCTTCAATATTATTTAATATTTGTGCTCTTATGGATGGCTCATATATTCTCCCAATTTTACTGCTTTAGCGGTTGGATCATTTATCATAGATGAAACATACGCAAGTGCGTCAGCATGTCGATTCTTTTCTCGGGACAAATGTCGAAAAACAATGTTTGGAATACGATTTGTTAAGTTATGCACAAGGTTTTTATACCTTTCCAAATCTTCATCAATCGTTTGATATTTTAGCTCGATCTGTCTAATTACCAGCTGCGAGTCACTTGTAAGTCTAACATCACTTATTCCTAATTCAATAATGAGTTTGAGAGCATGGCCACTGCTTCATATTATACTATGTTATTCGTATGCTCTTCGAACTCAAGACGAAATGAATGCACCATACGTTCTCCCCTTGGTGCTGTAATCACGATACCTATTCCTGCTCCTTCTTTATTTCGCGATCCATCAACAAAAACTTCCCATCGTCGTGAACTATTTGAATCCAAAATATCTAATGGCTCTTCTTCTTCACACCCTGGCAGCCCTTGAATTTCGTATTCTTCCTCAATTGGAAAATCTGCCAAAAAATCAGCTAGAATTTGAGATTTCTGCGCAGTTTGTATTTCATAAACAATGTTGTATTGTTCCAGCTGAGCATTCCATTTCGCTATTCTTCCTACTTTTCCTGTATTCTTTAAAACTGACTCCAATGGTGCTTTTGTTAATATTCGAACATAATGAGTAAGAAAATAAGTGCGTAACTTCTGAGTAGCAAATACTACTGATAAAATTAGTTGTTCAATCTTGGTATAATTTCTTTCTGCTGAATTCAGAGTCTTGCTGATGTAATATATTGGTTTTTCAATCTTCTCATTCGTTCGCACCATTACCCCACTGATTGCATTTTCTGTTGCCGCTATATATAAAGTTAATATTTCTTCTGGCTCTGGTTTTTGCAATGCTGGCAACGTGGCGAGATGTAATTTTATACTTTGAAATGCTTGTTCACAACGATCGTTCCATTCAAATTTATTTTTCTTCTTAAGTACATCAAAAAAGGCTTGCATCGTTCTGATGATCTCGCAATGAATCTACTCAATGCAACCAAACACCCATTTAACTTCTGTACACTTTTTATACTGTTTGGTGATGGCATATCTGTTATTGTTTGTATTTTTGCTGGATCAACTTGTATTCCATCTTTTGTAACCAAATATCCCAAAAATCGCCCTGAAGTAACACCAAAAATACATTTCTCTGGATTTATTTTCATTTTATATTTTCGTAATGCACCGAAAATTTCAGCCAAGTTTTGTAAATGATCATCAGATAATTTACTTTTTACTAGCATGTCATCCACATAAACTTCCAAAGTTTTACTGATCCATGGTTTGAATATCGCGTCCACTAAACGTTGATATGTTGCTCCTGCATTTCGTAACCCAAATGGCATTCTGGTGTAACAATACAATCCTCGTGGAGTAAAGAACGATGTGTGTTCCTGATCTGCTTCTGCTAATGCTATCTGATTGTATCCAGATTGTCCATCCATAAATGATAACATCTCATGTCCTTCAACAGCATCTACTAATTGGTCGATGTTTGGGAGTGGATAACTATCTTTTGGACATGCTTTGTTTAAATTAGTAAAATCTATACAAATTCTTACTCCACCGTTCTTTTTCGGGACAATCACCATATTAGAAATCCATGTGGGGTATCGTACTTCCCGAATGAATCTTGCACTTAAAAGTTTAGTTAATTCTTTTTCCACTGGTTCATGGTATTCTGGTGCGACCTTTCGTATTCGTTGGCGAAAGGGAATTGCATCAGGACGTATTTTTAATTTGTGCTGTACGATATTAGGATCGATCCCCGGCATATCTTCCATTCTCCAAGCGAATACATCTACAAATTCACAAAGCAACTTAACTAACTGTTGTTCCAAATCTGCTTTTATTAAAATCCCAATTCGCACTTGTTTGGGCAATTCTGTAGTGCCAATATTTATGACTTTTGTTTCCTCTACTGGAGCGACGGCTGGTTTTTGAATCCCAATTGGAGTTGGGGTTCCCTTTAATTGCTACATCGTCCCTTTATGATGTTGGTCTACCGGATTTTCTTGACTCTGACTGCTCTCTCCTTTTTCATTTATCGTTTTATTTTTTGCATGCTTTTCTAAATATTGACTTATTTCTTCCTCCTTTGCTTTGACTCTTCGTTCTTTTTTCTTTTTATGTTGTAGATGCTCCCGTTCCTCATTCATTCTTGTTTCTGCCATTATACAAAACTTAGCATCTTCTTGATCACCCTTTATCTCCATCTCTCCTTGCGGTGTTGGAAATCGCAAATATTGATGATATGTTGATACCACTCCTTTTCAATTGGTGAACCCATCGTCTTCCAATTATAGCATTGTATGGTGATGGTGCATCCACAACACTAAATCTTGTCAAAATGTTGATCGGTCCAGCTGAAACTTCAAGATCAATATCTCCCTTTGGCTTGGAAGATATTCCATTAAACCCATAAATGATGTATCGTGATAAGATCAACTGATCTTCTTTAAAACCCATTTTACAAAATGTACTATAGAACATCACATTTAATGAACTGCCCCCATCCAAAAGTATTTTCTTTACATTCCAGCCTGATATCAATAATGTTAACACAAGAGGGTCATTATGCATTTCAATTTCTTGGTTTACTTCTTGTGCAGAAAATGTCAGTGGATATGCCATCCAATCTTCCCATAATTCTGCTTGCCTTCCTTGAACTTTAAAGACTTCATGGTTCCGAATTCTCTTGCACAATTTTTTATTGATTGCGACATTCAAATCTGTATTCTTCTTTTCTGCATATGATATCATATTAATTGTTTGTTCATTATATGGAATGCGTATTGCCTTGCTTTCATCATGTTTCTTTGTTGGTTCAACTTTCTGAACAAATTCCTTTAACTCTCCAGCATCGACCATTCTTTGTACTGCTATAAAATTTCTACAGTTGTTTGTTGTATGCCCTTTATAGCTATGATACTCACAATAGTCTTTTGAATGTTGTGTAAACTCTGGTTGATTTCCCTTTGTTATTGGCCATTGAAAATTTGGCCGATTCTTCAAAATGTTGAATAATCTGAAATATGAAACATTAAGCTTGGTGAACGTTCTTTCTCGAAATTGCTGAGCAAAATTTTTACCATACCCTTGTCGAGGATGTTTTAATTCTCTTGATTCGAATTTCAGAAGAAATTTCCTTTTCTGATCAGGCGATTCCTCAACTGAATTTGTTCTCCTTGTGTTTCCTTGGCTTCTTGGATTAATTCTCGATCCTTGCTCTTGTATGTCTTGGAGCCTTGCACATGTTTCTATTATTTCTCTTAACTGGCCTTCAGTTTTTGGATTATTTCGGTGAATTTCAACAAAAAGCTGGCTTTTCCGATCAACAATCCCCCATTTGTAATGGTTTATAGTTGTTATTGGGTCTAATTCACCTATTGCTTGACATATCGCGTGCCATCTGACTGTATATGATCGGATCGATTCTTCTGGCCAAGATGTTAATGAATAAAGTTTGTCCTCCCCCGAATCAACTGGTTTATTATACATGTATGCTTCAAGAAACTTCCTCACCAACTGTGCGTAATTATGAATGGAATTTTCCGGTAATCTATCGTACCACAACAATGCCGTCCCTGTTAAACTGGATGGAAAACATCTGCACATGATTGCTTCATGATCGTCCCACCGGGTCATCACTCGATTATAATACTTTAAATGTGATGTTGGATCCTTGGTTCCATCGTAACACTCGAATACTGGAATATTATATTCTCTTGGTAATGATACACATGTCAAATGTTGTGCTAACGGAGTTCGCTTTGCTTCTTTCAATACCTCTTCTATTCTTCCCCCCTCTTTATTTTTTAATCCTTTAATTTCTTCTTTCATTTGTTCCATCGTTTCCAAACATGTTTCCCATTGGGTTCGTTGAATCTCTTTTTCTTGTTTCCTTCTTACTCGAGATGTCGATCCTACTAACACCATTCTTTGATCTGGATTCCGTTGTTCACTTCTTGATATTTGTCTACTTGACATTACCTCCTGATTCCGTATTTTTGTCACAGCTGGTCTTTGCTCTCTCTGAATTACATCTTTTAAAACTTGATTTTCGGTTGCTAGTAATTCAATTCGACGGTTGCTTGCTATTTGCTCCTTTCTCATTTCATTTATTTCTTCTAATAAATCTTGTATTTGCTGTATTTTTCTTTGAGAACTCTCATGATCTGAAGAGAAATTCTGGACCACTGTATTTGGTGTTAATTCTTGATTTGGGGTATGATTTCCCTCGTTACTTTGTTGTTGTCCTGATTCTCTTCCTTCCTCTTGTCTATTCTCCCAGTCTTCATTATCATTTTGGTTCCCAGAATTAGCATCTTGAGACATATTTTTCAGATCCTGTTGTTTCTTAACTATTTTTCGCTTTGCTGATTGCTTTCCTTGCTTGATATCTAGAAATTTCTCAGAAAGTCAGTCAAATGAACTCTTACATATCAAAATCATAAGAGATCCTATTTATTACTTTAACTGTAAATTCTTCCTATCACAAATCTGATTTTTTCCCAATTCATAAAATCCTTTGTTTCATATTCTTATCTATCTTTTCAAACATTTTTCATGTCAATAAAACATGCTTATGTAAATAAACTTTTCACTTTCTGTATCTTGCAAAATTGAATTTTTCCAATCTTTTCTTTTAAATTTTTTCAACCATATCCGTTCTTTTCTTAATAAAAATGTTTCTTTCATGGACGATTTAGTTTTGAAATTAAAACCTTTTTTCCTTCATCAGGTAGGATAAATCCTTTAATCGTCCCTGTTTCTAGCGCCAAATTGTTTAGGTCAAAAAATCTTTTCGACTAAACAACCAATCAAATTCTCACATATCAATTAAAAGTTGAAATTGAGTAACAGCCAAACATCTTTGTATTGATTTTATAAAATCATTTCTGTACGATGCATATGATCACCCAAATTTAACATTTTTGATCTATGATCTTTACATATTGTTTAATTAAATACAAAAATCCTTCCTTAATATAATTACTTCTCCTATATTCATACCTAGAAATTTCTTCCCTTTCTTTCTAAGGTTTTTCCTCCTATTTTTTCCCGACCCCCTCTTTGTTGTTTGACTTCTTCTATTTATAGATTTATTTACTGGGTCCCTCTTTGTGCAGCGTGTCATTTTCTCCAGTCTGGTCATCGTTCCTTGATCGATTCTTCTTTGGGTCGATGCCTTCGTGTCATTTTATCCAGTCTTGTCGTCATTCTTGGATTGCCTCTTCTTTGGTTCGATTCATTTTATCTCGATGTACCCATCGTTCTTGTATTTCCTCTTTTATCTGGTGCGATCATTAGTTGACAGATCACTCTTAATTGCTTCTTGGTTCGATGCTTTATATATTTAACACGTGTCTTCCTATCTTTATAGACTTCTGTTATCTCGATCATTAAAATAATTCGAGTAATTATTACTTTTACTTTCTCGATTATCAAGATAATAGAGTAATCATTATTTTTACTTTCTCGACCTGTCATCATTTAATGTTGTTTGTTTTATTCGATGTAATCCAGCTTTCCCAATCATATATGTCCTTCATGCAATTTATTGTTCAGAGGCTTCGTGTCTTTTCGATATTTGATATCTTTAATATTGTTTGTGTGATTCTCGCTCTTTTTTATTTGGTTGCTTCCTATCTCGATCTTTTTCCACGTGTCATGTTTCTTTTATTTACTAACAGGTCTGTTGTATTGCTGCTGTAGAAGACGATGAAGCATAGAAGTGGGTATTAGTGATTCCTTGGCAGAGATGGACCAGATGGTGATGAATATGAGATGGGTTTTTAGTGACAAGAGCTGAAAAGGGTTCGAAGAAGAATTTGTATGAAGTAGATGGGTTGTCTATGGCTGTGAACGAGTAGCAGTTGAGATTCTGTGATTGTTTTAGAAACAGATAAATTGTGGTTCTGTTCGAGATGGTCCAGCGTTGAAGATGGATGAGCTTGCTGGTGGTTGAGACAGTGAGAGCTCAGAGAAGAGCTATTGGAGAAGATAGGGTTCGCTGTTAAATGTGATTCTGGGGTTAATTGTCACTGATGGTGAAGGATTTTGTGTGACACAGAGAAGAGATGGGTTGAGCTCTACTTGACTATGGCAGTTAGAATTGGAATGGAAAAAGAAGAGTTTGAGATAGAATGAAACAGGGAATGAAAGAAGATGGTGGTCGCTGTTGGACTTGCCTGACATAGAGAAGAATAGATACTGCCGGATTGAGAGGTTTTGTGTGATGATGGGTGTTACAATTACCATAAGATCAGGAACAATGGGTTTGAAGAAGATTTGCTGTTGGATGAACTATGAAGAATGAATGGAGCGAGGCTACTTCCATTAAGATGTAAGTACGGGTTGGAGCTGCTGTGGTTATAGGATTGGCCGAGATTGATGGTGCAGTTCAAGGTTGAGTTCACTCTTAGCGTGAGACTTTGGTGGTGAGTGTGCTAAAATTATTGATTGGGTTTGCTGTTGGATTATCTTGAATGAGTGATGAAATGCAGGGAAAGATATAAGAGGATGTCGAAATTAGAAACAAGAATAAGAAGCAAATCCATGCCGGAAACACAACTGAAGTTGCACAACATTTGCTTGATGAAATGTCCAGAAGAAATTGGTCGAGAATTGTAAATTGCCTTGTCAGTCTTACAAGACTGGCAGGCTTAGCAAGTGGGCTGGGCTTAGCAAGATTAATTTGCCGTGAGTTGGTCTGTTTCTGTTAGACAAGCTTGCCTAGGGTTGTGGGCTATATGCCTAGATTTGGAATATTTGAGTATTAGGGTTATAATTGAAAAAAATTATATTCCAAGAGGGATTCAACAAGAGAAAGTCTATAAAATGGGAGTTACTTCAACAAGAAAGGGATGTCTAGGATTTCACCTGGTTCTCTTCTAACCTTTTATATTTTTTTTGTAGGTCTGTACGGGGAAGATTTTTCGATGTCTAAGGTTTACAAATTATTTCTGCAATTCAATTTTGTGAACTCCAATTATTATGAGTAGCTAATTTTCTTTTATTGGTTAGGGATTAGTTGAATTTCTCAATACATGATTCTTTGATTAATAAATTAGTTTTGTCTCAATATTATCGATTACGATTCACCACAAGTATCACCATGTATAATTGATTGATTGTTGTTTAGTTAAGTTGCAAATTTTTTTATCTAAAGCTAATTTAGGGTTTTTTATACGCAAAAGTGATACTCCTTGAATACAAGTAGTATAAATATGGTTATTGCTTATAGTGATACATCCTAGTAATCATATGTGACTCATGACCTTTGTTAAATTGAATTAGTGTGTTTTCCACGTTCAATTGCATTGATTAGCTTGATTTCATGAATCTTAATGCGTTTGAAGAACTAAACTTGTTTAGTGCACTTTCCATGTTAGGTTGTTCTCTATAATAGAACTAATATTCGCATCTTTTAATGTGTTTATTGATAATTTGATAAAATTTGTGGGATATTTTTGCGATCTAGGGCTTTTGATAAAACGAGATTAAATATCAATTCTAACTATTAGTACAAGAACATGTTTTGTGAATGAAAACGAAACCTTAACCAATATTCCCAACTTATTGATTCTTTTCTACGATTTAGTTAATTTCCTAATTAGTTTAATTTACTTTCATTGAATCTGAAAAATCTCCCTTTTACATAAGATTTCGAAGCCAAATAACAACTCAGACTTCTCTGTGGGAACGATCCTTTCTTACTCTTGCTTCATTATAAATTTAAAGTAGTGAGAAAATAATAAATAATTTTGGAGTGGTACAACACACAACAAAAACCTAATCGTAATATGACATTCTTTCAATTCTCTCAGATTTACGGCTACCTTCATCTTCAAATCTGGTCGTAAGTGACCCTGAGTTGATTATACGGCTAACAAACCTGGTCGTAAATCTAGGTGTGCTGGAATTTATTTCAGTTTTACGGTTGGGATTATTAGAAAACCTAACCGTAGAAACCCCATTTGTAATTTACGACTAGCTTTGTAAACTGACCTAGCCGTAAGCGACCCTGAGTTTTGTGTTACGGCTAGTTCTGTGCATCAACCTAGCCGTAAGTGAACCTGAGGCATGTCTACGGCTAGATCGTCACACCCATTTCCTAGCTGTAAATAACTAACATTCCCTAAAAATACTACATGTTATAAGGAAAAACTGTACAATTACTACTCAACGATGGGATTTTTCAAAATTTCCAGCCGTTGGGGTCTTTCATCTATAAATATAGCACACTCTCATCTCAAGAAACGCACCTCTTCTCATTTATTCATAATCCAAAAAACACAAAAACAAACCCATGGCTGTTAGGTTCACAACTAGAGAAGATGTTGCCATAGCTCGCGCATGGTCGACCACAACACAACATGATCAAGATATGGACATCAACCTAGATCAACCCTCGGATAATTTCTGGTTCCGTGTCTTCATAATTTTTATCACGTTATACGGCAATCGAAATGGAAAATCATACCAAAGCATTAGAGAAATATTCGAATAACTCTATAGTCGATGTGAAAATTTTAGATCGATTATGGTGGAAACAAGGAGGATCTATCCTACCATCTACAGTGAAGAAAATACAACTTCACAAATGTCATTTCAACTATGCTATGAAATTTCGAAGAACCGTTATAAGGAAACCTTTAGCGAAAAATTCAAGAATCAAGAGTTCTATGATGTTTTGATGGAAAGGGACGCGTAGTTTGCTGTTAACTTATCATGTAACATTAGTTTCTACTTTATGTCTTTTCCCTTAATGTATTGTCATTCCCTTTAATGAAAAATGTTATGGAATTTCCTTCTTAGCGTCAATGAATGAATATTAGTATTCAATCTCAGCTCCATTGGAAAAAAATCCAAATTCAGGGTCACTTACGGCTGGGTATAACACAAAACCCAACCGTAAATAACCTCTACAGCTGGCTCGAGTACAAAAGACAACCATAGACTACTGAGATAGTTTGACCTACGACTGGGTTTAATAAAACACCTGATCGTAAGTTATATCTACGTCTAGGTCGATATCCATAAATCCAACCGTGTTTTATGACTGAGTTGTATGCATTACCCAGCCGTTATTGTTGTTGTTACGGCTGAGAGTTCAGAGTTTCCCAGTCGTAAGTTAAATGTGATTTTGATTTTGATTCTGAAATCGTTAAGTTAAATCGTATCAGAAATTCAATGAATCACTAATCTATATTAAATTAACTAATTAATCTCATTACCACTAATTAATCTAGGAACAGTCTAGGTATAATATAAAATACTAAGATAAGGGGTTTTTGGGTTGAATTCAAAATGACCTTATTGTCATTTTATTAGTCCCTATGAGCCAAGGTCCGTAACTCCAATAATAGGATTCTTACAAATTACATAGTTCCTGAAATTTTTTAGACTGCTGATGAAAAATGAAAAGGGGGCAAGGATTTTGACCTTGATTTTAGTCAATAGGGATTGACTAAAGTAGGGGTAGTTTTGGCATTTTGCTGATTCGACGTGTAGTCAGACTCCGATTTGGCAAACTGATTAACTTGGATTTGGTAGACAACAGGTTTGATTATGTGGACGGCAGTTTATCGCTTGATGACGGCAATTCAAGACTGTTAGGCAAATTAGATTCAAAAATGGAGGGAAGAAGTATGGAAGTTTAGAAATCCATAATCAAGCAGCCTTCCATCAGAAGAAAGTAAGGAAGTTCCCAAATTACAGTAGTAGTCGGATCAATTTTTTAAGGTAAATAGAACTTTATAAGCCAGGCACAAAAAGCATAAACAGTGGGCTCAACCACATGACATCTACGATGTTGGCGAATTTAGCCCCGGACAACTTACAGAACAGCCTAATAATAAGTGTTGCCCTTTATCCCCGCCAGGCACCAAATAGTCAAATAAGATAATAGTCAGCACTGGGGAATCCAATAGACAAGATTCTCAATCGGCCAGAGATGCATAAACACTACAAGAGACCTAAGTTCTTATTAGCTTATTTCACTCTCAAAACTGCTAATCTATCCAGAACTTTACAAATACACTGATAAATGCTATAGTGGCTGCCGTATTGGAATCTGTTTTATGTTTTTTCCTGCTACAGACCTACATTTTAATAGCTTGTTTCACTCTCAAAATCTGCTAGTCCATCCAAAACTTTATGAATGCACTGACAAATGCTTGAAGGGCTGCCATAGCTGGATTCGTCTCGTGTTTCTTCGATGTAACTTGCCACGATTCACTGCTAAAAGAAAAAAAATCATAATCAGATTCATTTTAGAAGCACAGTTTTACCACAGTATTCACTAATCTACATGTAGCATTAATGAGTTCAGAATTAAGCTCTAGAAACTCTTACAGGTTAATCCTGTCAAATGTAGACTTCTTTCCTTTGTCGCTTTGGATACCTTGCATATCAGCTTTAGCGTCAACATCTTCCACTTGAGAAAGTGATTTGCTGTTTTTAGCATTGTTGTTCAAGGAATAGGAGGCGCCTGGAACAATTTTAATCTGTAGGGGGGAGAAGAAGTAAATTCCAAACACATTTCAGTCATTGAGGTTTCTAAATGAAAGCTACATGCACATACAAGGAACCCCACAAGGCTACGACCCATATATTTTAACATAAAATAGATACTTTCAGTTCTGGACCATTTCTTGATGAAGATATCAAGAAATGGATATTGAAAGCAACGAGCTATCTTTATAGAATACAAACAGATATACAGTATGGTGCCATGAACTCATCTGTCCAACCTAATTATCACTGAGCAATGAAGTAAACACATAAAATAGCATGGTTGACAGCAAGGCCCTAAAGCTCGTTAACTATATGAACAATACAAATGAAGAACTTTAGCCTACGAACTGGTGTTCCACTAGATTAAATGGTTATTACTAGTGTTTAGATGGAATCCAATTCAGATACATGCCAGGGAGAAAAAGTTGAACTTGAATGCTGAGGATTTAAATATCATCGAATTTTTTCTTTACTCCTATGTGCATAGACAGATAGACATTTAGGGCAATCAAGTATTATTATTTTCGGGGCCGGGCAAGGATTTCAAAAAGGTATACGAAATTCACATTTTGAATCAGGACATTTGCACCTTAACAGAAATGGCCTAGTGATACAGCTTCTACTGTTCTCCATAATTAATTATGTAAAACGAGATAAGAAGGTGGAACAAAAACAGACATTAATTATGCAAAATGAGATATTAAACCTCACCTCATTTCCTGAAACCACCTGACTGCGATGAGATGTCTGTAAGGCTAAGTCATTGGAGGATGCATCGATTTGAATATCCTTGTTCTCCTCAGTCTCAACACTCTGTGCAGCATCAGTGCAACTTGGACTTTCAACCACTGGATGGATATCAATTCCTGCTGATTTCACTTCCACGAAACTAGATGATTGCTGTTCATTTACCATGGAGTTCACTTTTTCCAACACGGTATTATCTTTCCTTGTTGCAGATGATGTTTCCACCTTCTTCACTTCATGCTCTTCTAGAACTACAGTTAGGTCCCTTGCATCAGCTGAGCTTCCATCCCCGCCATGCTTCACTTTAGGAGCAGGGATTACAGGAAAGGTTTCCACTATAACGTCCGCCATAGGAGTTACTTTAGATGCAGGGGAATGAACAATCACTTCCGCTTCTTCCAATTTCCCCTCCGAGGTTGAAATGACTTCCACTTCCGTACAAGGCATTTCATAGCTCAAATATGCGGTAGATGTCTCTGAATTAGTCTCACTATATTCTTTATCCACCAAATTCCCTTTATTACAACTAGCACTCTCAAAAATATGTTGATATTTACCATTAGCTTGCCCATTCACAGTATCAGTCAGTTCTTCTCCACCATTATGGTTAGCAACAAAATGAGTTCCACTCGATGACACATACAATTCGTTAAGAGGTTGTGTCGAAATCGATCCAAGAGGATAATGTTCAGATATTTGGTCATCATTTTGCTCATCTAATGTGAATTTCGCAGGACCAAGTACTCTATTTTCCTGGATTACTTCTCTAACAATTTCACGAACTGTATAAAACGATCCACCAACTTCTTTGTGTGTAAGATTAAGCGACGGAAAACTTCCCCTGTTTGAGTTCTGGTACCTAAAAAAAAAGCAAGTTAACAATCACATTTCTTGAACTCAGATTCAGAATGAATAGACTATTGGGGAAATTAAGAAAGTAACAGTCAGAATACAGCTTACTTCTTTATATAAGATTCAACCATGGATTTTCTTTCCTCCTTAGATCGTCGGATACGTGATTTCTTACCTCCAGAATCACTACAGTTAGCTAGGGCAAAGGTTTGTCCTACCCATGGAACCTTCACAGCATGCATTTTTTAACAAATGTTCACCAGACTCAAAATTTAAACCTAACAGAACAAAAATTCACAACTAAGCTTAGTAGCACTCATCAACAAATGTTTTCCCTAATAATCCGATGAGAAAATCATATTGCCAAGGAAATTTTAAAGAGGGTGTGGTTAAAACTGAATTAAACCTCAAAATGAAAGAAAATGAAAACCCCAATAGTGAAGACACTTACTTAAATTCTAGAACAAAATGAGTAAAATGATGTTTACCTGGGATGATTGTTTGAGCAGAGCTAGAGACAGAGGGAATGGAGAAGAAGCCCTTGATATTAAGGTGGAAGAATATTAGCTGGGAGTGGGGAAATGGGGTTTTCAAAATATTTAAGAGGGTTTAAGTTTCGTTTTCATAAACCCTAGGGCATACTTACTTGGCTTGTCATCCTATTGATTTGTAATGTGTTGGATATTGATACGGGGTGTTATAGGTGATATGGGGCGTCCTTAACTGTCGGTTGAAAAATTGCTAGCTTGGACACTGACAGCAGATTTACTAATAAGGCTGCTGCAATTTCAAACGTGGAGGGGTCGATAACTAGAACTACTGATAAGGCTGTTGCAGAGTTGGCTGCAATTTGTAGTTGAACGATTACGCCTCAAATGTGGAGAGGTCGAAAAATCTTAGTTGAGGAGACAGCTCAAACGATAGGAGAGGTCTATAATTGTAACGTTTAATTGGGGGATATTTTTGATCGAGCCAACCCAGAAATTTTGCTAAAGGTTTCTTAAGAATTTTGATAATGGTGATATTATTACCATTTATCTCTAATCTTAATAACTAATCCTAACGAGTTATCCC
This sequence comes from Papaver californicum, assembly GCA_023531435.1. Classification (NCBI taxonomy): domain Eukaryota; kingdom Viridiplantae; phylum Streptophyta; class Magnoliopsida; order Ranunculales; family Papaveraceae; genus Papaver; species Papaver californicum. Next base: position 714,082 of record JAJJMC010033111.1, on the reverse strand, counting down.
CAATTTCAGTTACAAAATCAAAAACGTTTTTATTCTCCTTCTTATATTCCCTCCTCATTCTTCTCCTCATTCTCTCACTTCATTATAATCTCCATAACTTCTCATAACTGCAGGGACGGAGCCAAGATTTATATGATATGGGGTCGAGCAATTTTTTTCTAACATTCACAAAAAAGTTGAACCTATGACTCATACAATTGCACCCACAAAATATTAAGATTACATAAAACCCAAGTATTTTCTTATTAGAATTCAAAATTTAGTGGGTGCAAGTGACTCCATTTGCGTCCATTCCCTTCGTCCCTGCCTAACTATTTCGTTTTCAGTGTCGATTAATTGTTGAATTCAAAAAAAAAATCGTCAATTAATTACATCTATAAATAGAACATCGGGCATAGATCGAAACAATGCTATAGACCTAAACCTAATCCTGGAATCGCTGCGGCGGCTCAACGAAAAGTGAAACAAAATCTTCAAGATAAACTTGCCTCTTTTTCCACTCAATTGGAAGAAGAAGAGAGGAGGACAATCTAACACTTAATCAAATGACTTCAATGAGAAAGTAAGTGGTTCCCAACCGTTTATTTAGTGTTTTTATTGATTTGAACTTGATAAAATATGTTACAATTGAAAAATCATATCTTTAATTGTAGTTTCAGAGTGTCATTCGGCATTGAGTTTTAGATGAAGATCATACCGAGTGGTACTGTCGGTATTGATTTGTTGAATAATGAGTTTGAATACCATACTGACTGACATAACCATAAGTTCAGAAATTTTGCATGTCTTTTGTCGGTATTGTTTACACTTTTCATGACAATACCGACTGAATTCTTAGAAAACTCTTTGTAAAAAACCTATTTAGTTGGTATGGTTTGTAGGCATCTTATTCTATGCCAACTGATAGTCTAAGTGTAATTTTTTTCATCAGCCGGTATAGCTGGGCTGCAACAAATACTCAATATCGACTGATGTATTTTTGTGTGAACCATTTTTTCTCAGTCGGCATGCTCGATTTGTAAAACATCGATACCGAATGTGGTTTATTCCATGTCGCTTGTGATTAATTCAAAGCTGATTATGTGTTATAAAATGCTTATTTAGTTTTTGTTTAATGGATTGTTAGATCAAAAGGTAATACATCGAGAGGAAAGGAAAATGAACCTCTTGCTCATAAAAAAGCATCTAAGAAGATACCAAGGAAGTTGGCGCTTCAACATGGAATAATCCTCTTGCTTCTGCTGAGTCCATTCCTCCTTGTAATGGGCGTAAACATTTGGTTGCTGGAAAGAGAGGCACTGAGCATATCCCGAGGGATCAGAGTAAATTAACAGTCCGGGAACCCACTGAAGCAAAGTTGCTTGGGACTCAAGATAATGATGAAGAGGATGTATCTGATGTAGTTCCGCCTGGAAAAGCGAAAGTGAAAGCGGTTGAAGTGGGATTTGAAGAAGAATAAATAGAAGATAAAAAAAATCATATTCCTGATTCTAACTATATGCTACCTAATCCTGAAAAATACAAAATACGGGGTGAACCCCTAAAGAAAGATTTGTTATTCGGATACAAAGAATGTGGGCTCATACGATCTATTCAACATATGTAAAAGTATACACCTTATGTTTTCTTTTAAGGATTTATGGATCGTTTATTTATGTTTGTTTTGTTTGTAGGATCTCAAGGATGTAGTCCGTGTCTGTGTTGGGAATTTTAATTATACCGCAAGAGCATGGTTGTCGATGAGACAATATGCAAGTATGGTTCGTTCCACATGGATTTTAAAAATTGCAAAACCTAATTTTTAATTAATTATTGTGCTAAAACAAAGAAAATGTTTTTGAGGAATTTAATTAAATAAAATAACTATGAAATTAATTAACTAACAAATAAACTACAAGTCTAGGGTTTCGGATTCCACTACTTCTGATGTTGGTAATTCAAACTTAATATCCTAAACACAATACTCTCAAATTACTCAAAACAATATTGAAATCTCATGTTTTGGAAAATACAACGTTTAAAATTAATTATATGAATTTCACCATGTCAAAAAGATATAATCTCCTTCACTTATAAAAAATCAGCAGCCTAAAGACTATTCATAACAATTAAATAGAAGCATATTTTGAAGAGAAACTATTAGTCATTAAAAAAACACATTTAGAAATAGAGTAATTTATATCTAAGAAATTAAATAGTAAAAATACTCATCAAAACTAGCTTCCTCTCTAACCCTAGAACAAATATTTAGCTACTCATGACAAAAAAAAAATGGAAGAAAGTAGAGAAGAAACCAATTTGTTGATAATTTTAATAGAAAAGTACAAGAAAGAACTGACCATTAGTGTCGCATAAAGAATAAAATTATTTAACAAATCAACGACGGATTTCAAGTGTCTTATAGCCAGAACCGTCGCTTATACTATTCACAAACTTTTTTTATCAATCTCCCCCTTTTTTAACCGAAGCTTTTGAATATGAAAGAATATACCACGGTTTTTATGACAATTTGCAGGTGTAGTTTCTTCTTCTTCTTCAACCTCTTGATTTAGTTGCAGCAATGGTGGAAATTTTTGCTGGATTTGTTTTCTTTGTATTCTGGCTAAGCCAGCCTCCCCATTTGCTTCCATTCTCGACTCTTTTTTGTAATAGCAACACAACAACTTCAAATCTCGTCCCAAATCTCAAAGAATTACCAACATCAGATCTTGTTTATAATAACAACACAACAACTTTAAATTCCAACTTCAAAAGCATGGGTTCCTTTATCAATTTCTCCGGGTGCCTTTAACACTTTTTGGGGGTGCCTTTAACACTTTTTAATACCAATTTTTCTGGAAATGTTTATTTCTCTAAAAATACCAAAAAACACAACAATTTAACAAATTAGTACAAAATAGAATACTAACAATATATATTTTCGGGACTAATAAAGACACAAATATGTGTCTACCAAATACCCTCAAACTTATTATTTGCTAGTCCTCGAGCAAATTTAATCTAAAAAAGAATAAAAATCGTAACTCACTTTCGCAGGCATCGCGATTGCACTTAGCATGTGCAACAAGCCTTTAAACCTATAGGCGTCCCTATCGGACGAGTTTTAGTCTCGTGAGGGTTTACAAGAGGTGTACCCACAAAACCTTTTACTCCAAACCCTAGCTACCTGTGAACGATTGAGGGTAGACATTAAACATGCTATTTAGTTGGCTACTAAACTCTTTGGTTGCGGGAGGAATTATCCTGTTTTAAATCCAATTGTTGTACATGTGTTTGCGCTCAAGAGTACTTAAATTCATATATAAGAAAACATAGCACTACTCAGAAAGTCGTACAATGGACCACGATACTTGGAATTTAACAAACCACAATCACATGAATAGATTAAGAAGATGGATATGGAAATAGAAGTGTGTGCATGTTGACTAAGGTGAACGGTATTTCCCAAAATATTTGTATGAACATCATGCCAAGATGAAACCTAATGGATTGAGATACACATCCACTGGTCTGAATCTAATTCTAGTATCAACTCAGCTGGTATATACAAGGGCCAAGCGGTCGATTTATTGAATATATACAATTATTTTTTACATTTTTATTTTATTTTTTTATTTTTTTCGACAACATGATTAGAGTCCAAACGCATTCTCCTTGTCAGCAGATTACATGATAGTTCCCATGGATCCTAGATTCCACGCTTGCTTAGGCGACAGAGACAGGGAGAATACACACATATTGCTATCCAAGTTTTTTTTTAATTATTGATCAATTTCAATTAAAATAATGGGACTTGATCTCAATCACTCTACTTCATCCTGAGGACAACAAGGCGATACTAGTGCCCCATCAAATCACTTAGAGAAACACAAAAAATTACAAAAATAAAAACAGAACATGATACGGTGACGACTCCGAGATATGGTGACGACTATCATTTATTTCTAACACCTGAGCTCTGTCTTTTATGAATATACCATTTAGCTGAGTCCCTCAAGTCCTACAACCAAGAAGTTTGTTTCCATCTAGTTAGGAGTTAGTGTCATCCTGACTTGTTCACAAGTTTCTAAATTTTGGAGTTTTTGGTACAACTAAATTTTTTAAACTTTTCTCCCTTACCCTTAAACTTAAATTGAACATAGTCATCGATGTTCTAAAGATAAATAAATGCATGAACAAGGAGAAATATTGAGCAAAGTAAAAAGAGATAGGGAAAGATATTACCAGCACCGTGTACCAAAAGCATATGGGTTGCCTCCCATAAAACGCTAAGTTTAAAGTCTTCAGCCAGACCAAGAAAGGATTAGTCACAATTTAAGAATCATACAATAATAATCTGAATAATTGTGGATCCTTGAAGTTAATCAGATTTGACTTATAGAGTTGACCACCATGGAGCATATGAAAGTGGTGGTCAATCTGATGAAAATGTGTCGATTTAAACTTTCTAAGATAATTAGATTGAGTTTCAAAAATTAAAAATTAACACATTTTAAGTTGAAACATTCCCATATTTGGTAAATAAAATATTGGTGGGACAACAAAATCAATCATGGTATCATGGACCGGGTAAACCACATCAACTAGAGGATGAGTCTCTAACAACTGAATTTCTTTCTAGACATGATTAGGTTCAGGAAACAGTTCTTGAAGATAATTTCTTAACATGGTAGAGGCACAGACATCGAGTCCCAAGTGAGGGACCTTTATAAAAGTCAAAGGGTTACCATGGAGAGAATGATATTCACCCCCAAACTTAGAGTACTCTGTATCATTGGATAAACTAGTTACAATTTCCTTAATTTTTAAATTATAAGATTTAGGAAAATGGTCAAATTATTTTATCTAGGTTGTAATCAGGTGGGTTGCCTTCACTCACATTCAAATTCTTTAGGAGTCTATCATCTACGTCAGAGACTATGGTCTTTAAATTGTTGGACTCTAAAACACTAGTCTCAGGATAAACTCGTTCCTCTAAACCATCACCGTCTTCATAGTAACAAGGAAACATTTCACCGTCTATAATAATGGTATCTCTAGGTAAACCCTTTTCCTCTTGAATAGGTAAATAATAATCAATATTGTTAGGATTTAAACTAGAAAAATCATTATCATCATGAAGCTCAGGTGGTGTAAAAATTTTCTGATCATTATGACTACGAATTTTTAATTCTTCATCAACATTATCCTCATCATCATAAAAATATAAAGATGATTGAACCTTATCTAAATAAGTAGCGTCTTCTATTCTAACCTCGTCCTCTAAATTAGGTAAATATTCATCATTTATCAAGGTTAAAATTGGAAACACTAAATTGGCAATTAAGTTCACTTAAAACAATATTATGAGCTGACCGTTTTTCTTCCATTTCTCTAAAGGTCTCAAGAATTTATTCCCACACTATGTCACTCCTACGTGAATTTTCAGTCAACTGCTTGAGTGAACCTTCTAAAGAAATACTAGCATCATAAAAAGTGTTGAGTGTCAACTGTTTAATTAAATCCTCCAAAGACGGAAAACAAACATTTTGCTCAGTATTGTATTGCTCGTTTACTCGTTCGTACGATTGGTGAACGTGCGAATAGTAATTGGGATCACTATGGTATGAACCATAACCTACAGAGGGTTGGTAGTGGTCCCAAGTACTATCCACCCTATGGTCATAGCACGGGTAATGTTCATTTTGAAATTTGGGTCGTTAATCATTGTACTGGTCTTCATAATACCAGTTCGACATTTTTTTAGTACACGTGCAAATGCAGGGTCCTACAATCGGGTAGGCTCAGGTTACCTTAGCAAAATATACCTACAATCAAAAACTGGTTAAAGGTACAAGGCTAAGGCTTGTGGAATTTCGACTGATAACACCCAGAGGGTTCGGTGTACTATTCCATATGTTTTCCTAATATCGGTAGCAGATGATGCAAATGATGTGTATGCACGTGTTTTTTTTATATAATACAAAAATAAAAATCCTAGTTTACTTATTTACAAAATGAAAATCTAAAAAAATAATAAAATAAAAATTAGGATGATCTTACTTACGTGTTTTGGTAGGCAATTTCAATTCCACAATAAATGTAAAATATCTTCTGCACACCAGAAATAAATTAATACCCAAAGTAAAATCTAAAAGATAAAATAAAAAAATAAAAATTCTAAACTAATTAACACAAAATTAAAGAAAAATTAAAAATCACAACTTCTTAAATTACAAAAACTAATTTTTAATTAATTATTGTGTTAAAACAAAGAAAATGTTTTTGAGGAATTTAATTAAATAAAATAACTATGAAATTAATTAACTAACAAATAAACTACAAGTCTAGGGTTTCAGATTCCATTACTTCTGATGTTGGTAATTCAAACTTAATATCCTAAACACAATACTCTCAAATTACTCAAAACAATATTGAACCTGATCTCATGTTTTGGAAAATACAACGTTTAAAATTAATTATATGACTTTCGCCATCTCAAAAAGATATAATCTCCTTCGCTCATAAAAAATTAACAACCTAAAAACCGTTCATAACAATTAAATCGAAGCATATTTTGAAGAAAAACTATTAGTCATTAAAAACACATTTAGAAATAGAGTAATTTATGTCTAAGAAATTAAATAATAAAAATACTCATCAAAACTAGCTTCCTCTCTAACCCTAGAACAAATATTTAGCTACTCATGACAAAAAGAATGGAAGAAAGTAGAGAAGAAACCATTTTATTGATAATTTTAATAGAAAAGTACAAGAAAGAACTGACCATTAGTGTCGCATAAAGAATAAACAAATCAACGACGGATTTCAAGTGTCTTATAGCCAGAACCGTCGCTTGTACTATTCACAAAACTGTCACCGAAGCTCTTGAATATGAAAGAATATACCACGGTTTTTTATGACAATTTCCAGGTGTGGTTTCTTCTTCTTCTTCTTCAACCTCTTGATTTAGTTGCAGCAATGGCGGAAATTTTTGCTAGATTTTTTTTTCTAGATAAGCCAGCCTCCCCCTTTTGCTTCTATTCTCGACTCTTATTTATAATAACAATACAACAACTTCAAATCTCGTCCCAAATCTCAAAGAATCTTTTTGTTTCAATGGATAACAATCTCGATATGGATTTTATTCTCGCTGCTTTAACTTTCGACCAAATTCTGAGATTTTGTTTCTTTTTTTTTCATGCATAGCCAACAACAAATATATCTCTTTCCTTTTCTCCGAGGAACAAATACAACTCGAGGAGATATTCTTGTTAAGCAAAAAATCCTGAAGAGATATTATCTTTTATTACACAGATTTAAAAGACCAAGAATATATCCAGTTTTCTTCAACCAATTTCACGAGATTTTCTTGGTAAATTTAGACAAGTTTAAGTTGTGTATAACTACTCTACATGCAAGAGTATATCTTGGCTTAACTTCCTCAAAATATTCCACAAAAACCATCGAGTAATTCACGCAGATAAGGAGGAAAAAATTCCCACCAACATTCAATTTGAATTTCAAAAGAGGGTGCCTTTACCAAAAGCCTGGGTTCCTTTATCAATTTCTTCGGGTGCCTTTAACACTTTTTTGGGGTGCTTTAACACTTTTTAAGCCCAATTTCTCTGGAAATATTTATTTCTCCAAAAATACCTAAAAACACAACAATTAAACAAATTAGTACAAAATAGAATACTAACAATATATATTTTCGGAACTAATAAATACACAAATATGTGTCTATTAGTCTGCAGACACCAATCGATGCTTGTTTGGGATTTTGGCTTGGAATGTGACGGTGTTAGACTCTTAGTTGAACAATCTGGTCTGTTACTTGCGGTTCACGGTGATTTTTTTTTTGAGCGGTTTTATGGAGAAACCGATACCATGCATTTCCCCTGTGGCGAGTTGATTGTGATCCACGATGATGCTCAACAAATTTTAGGCATTGAAGTGCGAGGTAAAGTTGTTCTAGAAGGAAATTACATCAAGGAAATGGGATGGAAAAAGATGCATGTTCTGACCATGAGTTGTTCGGTTGGGACATCGAGACCTCAAAACAAAGTTTTCACAAAATAGTGGTTATACTACCAAGACTTCCAAAATCAAGATGCTCAAGGAAACCTTTGGAGGGACACGGGAGAGATTAAGAGAAAGAAAGATTGGATCCCGAAGATATTCGCCGTACATCCTCTGCATATATGTTGTATACCTTGGGAACGAGGATCTTCCTCGACACTAGTGGAAATCGGGTCAATACCAATTTTCTCCAATTGTTGCATCCTTTGGAATAGGTCGTCAACTACTCGTAGGGCAATGCAGTGGTTGCATATTTGTCCTTTTTTTCCCCAAGTATGTTTACAACATGTTTATTCTTAAAAACTTTATTATCTTGATATAAATATGGGCGTATGATAACTTTCCAATATTGTTCACGGATTTGTCGTACTTGAGCATAAATGCTGATTGGGAGTGTGAGCAAGGGACACCTATAGCTCTTAGATACCGGTTCAAAGGGGGTCCAAAGCCAGGTAACAATAAACGATTAATAGAAATGAGATTGGCTTTGGATGCCGATAAGGTAGTGTTTGATCCTTACAAGGAGGATAGAGAAGAGCACCACTACACCCAAAGAGCTAAGAATGTTGCCTTTTATAACAGACCGTTGTTTCACCCTGGAAGATTTTTTATGTATAATCCTTTTCGTGTAATGAAGCAACTAGGGTACAAGCAATCTACTAAGGTTACTTATATGCCTGACCATATTTTCCGTCATGTATTTAAAAGTGTACATCAAGCTCGAAAACAACTTTCATAGCTTACACACCCGCACCAGTCCCTTCCCATTAGAGGGATAATGATGCGTGTCGTAAGTGCAATAAATTACTTTAAATATTTAATAATAACAAGTATTATAGCGGTATTAAGGATCGTTCCCACGAGGAGCTGTAAATTGTTATTTGTCTTTATTTTCTTATGTAACCAAAAAGGGGTTGTAGAGTTATTAAACTAAGGGAAACTAACGAAAGAAAAAAAAAAGGTTGAAATCAAGGTGAGAGAATACTGGTTAGAGTTTTCATCTTCCGTCACCGAACAAGTTCTTTAATCGATTAGATATAACACTCACTCATTCTCATACCAATAACCCTAGAGCATCCTATCACAGACTTACTCCGGCAAAACTCCTTGTATCATCAAAAGTGCACGAGCTACTCTTTGAATCCTTCTCAATGAATAACTTGGCGGAAGAGCCACTCAAGTTTAACTCAATGAAAGCAATAGTATTTGTGAGTTGAGGTTATTCTAAGCAATCCGGCGCAAGAGCCACACGGATTTAACCTAGGTTAAGCTTCTACACATAATCGCATGGCAACATCCCGTCGTTGACAACTATGTTGTACTACTTGTGATTAGGGTTCTTCGACAATTCCGGATCTCAAACCCTAGTCTAGTTTTAGATATGAACACATGATCATTGAATTTGCAACTTAAACGAGCAAGTTTTCAACCATACATGGCGATATAAACAGTAGAACACAAGCGATAAAAGAAATAATTAATATTAAAACTAACCAGCCAAATTGATTCCCTTGTTTAGAACTTCCGATTGCATCTCCAACCAATAGAAGAATCAGCTACTCATGGGTTTACTAAAACCCAAGGAAAATAAAAAATAAAAAAATTAAGGAGAAAAAGAAGAGAAAATATCCTAGTTCCCCCCTTTAAAGAGGTAAACCAAGATTTTCTCTCCTTTTTGTGTAGAAAATTGTATCTAAGCTCCCCTTTATATAGGCTTTAGTAACCTCCTCTTGATGTCTTTCTAACTAGGAAACCCAATCTCATTAAACTCTTCCACCTACTTTTGATCCTTATCCAATTAGGAGACTTAAACTCCTCAAAAACCAATAAAATCCTTAATTTTCACGTCAAAGGCAAGCCCATAACGCATCCCTTCGTTCTCTTCCCCCGTAGACCCAATAAGGCCCAACAGAAACCAAATCCAAGTTAGTTTCACGGTTTTGCTCATAACTCCTTCATACGAACTCAGAATGACTTCATTATTTTTGTGTTGGATTCGTCTTTCAATTATCTACAAGATGATTATAGGAAATACTGTATTTTAAGGAGTTTCAATTTTCTTTAATTTTTTTTTACTTATAGCACTTCACTTCCTTAACACTTTTAAAGCGGTTTCCACTTCTTTTTGGTTGAATCGTCCTAACATGAGAAAGAAAATAGAAAACAAGATTAATACAAAGTAGAATATAAGAAATATAACTAAAACAAGTATGGAATTGACACTAAAACCATATAGATTATGCACCTATCAGATAGGCTCAATCATTGTCAGGTGAATGCAAATGATTGGGTTGTTGCTGTCAATGGTGAAGCCGAAGAAGTCTACATTGTGGATTACAGAAAAAAGGGTCATGGTTACGTGGTACGCCCGATAGATGTTGAAGTCCCTCCCCAAAAAATAAAGAAGGCAACCCTTGCTCCAACTTCTACTCCAACTTCTTCTCAATCTCATGCTTCAATCACAAAGCTTTTATCAATTGTGGTATGTATGTTATTGCTTATACTTGTGGTTTTTTGTTTATATGCTTTATTCTTATTCAAATATAAAATGATGCATTTTGTTCTTATATAATAACTATATGTTGTATATATGAATATGAAAAACAGCGGAAGCGAATCAGTGGCATTAATAAACTCTTTAGTTGGAAAGTTGATAAAGGAGAGATGCTGACCCTTGAAGAAATGTGTTAGGTCGATGAGAAACTAAAGAACGTTGAGAATATTCAAGCGAAGGAGTTGTTTGGTGAAAAGAAGAAGCGGGATTCGAAGAAGCCTAGGCGGGAGTGATTTATATTTGTTGGAACAAATTAGAACTTATTTTCTTTGGGTCCCGTAAAACAATGTTGAATTCGTTTAAGTTGGTTTGTTTGATAAATGGTGCTTTTCTTTGGGACGCCAAACTAAGGATTGTTACTTTTAGGTCTATGTTTGATTTGAAAAATTTAATTTATCTTATGAAAAAACAATTAGTCGGCATTGCTTAGTGGTCTATTGGCATAGTCAACACTTATGTCGACATTTTCGACTTCTCTTTCGGCATTATGTTTCACATAGTTATTTTGGATGTTTTTTTTTAACTTTTTTTTTTGTATTCTTTTAAGATGAAGTCGGTATAGTTTTGGTTTTATCAATTCAACGTCGACAGAGTTGTCGGCATAGCCTACTCTTCTATCGGTATTTTGATGTTCACAAAGCTTTTACTGTATACTTTTCATCAGAAGTCGGCATAGTATGGTCTAAGTATATCAATACCGACAGTGTTGTCGGCATGGAAGTTGCAAAATGCATCCACGCCGACTGAAGTAACATTCAATTTATCTACTTTGGACATGAGCCAGTATTGTTTTCTACTACAATGGAAATGCCGAATTTGTAGTCAACATTGTATTTATGATAGAAATATATGCCGACAGTTATCGTTTTGGACTAAAAAACACTTACCTCATTTGGACATGATTCGTGTACTTAGTAACCATTAAACGATTTTTTTTTCATTCATTAATTGATATAAAATAAGTTTAGGGAATAAAACAAACATAAATGAATCTCATTGGTTAATAATCTAATGTATCCCGGAGCCCAACGTTTAAAGTATCGATAACAATCATAGTGGAGAAAGGATCGGATGTTACGTGTCTCCCACAAACTTAAAGCACGTCTATTCTGAGAGAATAATAACACTAACATAAGAAATGTATACAAATTAATTAATAATCTCTAGAACAACCTAATATGTTGGTATACTCACTTTTTCCGCAAGTCTAGCGCCGGGATGATATTGGTTAACATATCTACGTACTCTTTCATCTCCCCACGGATATAGTAGTAGAATCTATCAACAAGTCTTCCAATTACGGTGATTAGGATTTCCGTCTAAATCCAACAAGAATTCTTTGACTCTTTTCCAAAATATTGAACACCTTTCGTTACGTCGCTCGAGGAATATCAGAATGAACGCTTTAACAAGCATCAAATCATTTTCTAATGTGAATGAAAGGTTTGGCATTTCGAAAATAAGTTTAGTGTTGATTTTGGGGTAAATATGCATTAAAGTAGAACAATAGAGACGTTTTATATACAACTCTACATAGACTATGACTCAAACGGCTAGAAAACTGACCGTTGTGCCACAGTCGACATTATCGAAAAAAAGCATTCAATGCCGAATGAGCCTTTATATTCTTAAAAAATCAAATAGAAGATTCTTTATGTCAATGTGTGCACTGATTATTGGAATCAGCTGGAGAATCATTATCAGATTCTGGAAAAACTCATTTGAATAGAGTCAGTGATGAACGGAAAGAGATAGCTCAACAATTCATGGTTAAGGATGAATTTGGAATTTTTATGCTTGCCTTAACTATGTTTGGTGTTTACTATATATTTGGTATTGAACAACAAAAAGAAGAAAACAAGAAAGTTTTTCGTTAATAAGTACAAAAATAGCAGAAGTATCGGTATGTGAATAGGGATGGGGGAAGATTATTCCCCTGTACTTTTGCCCCTCTTCCTCGTCCATCACTATCCAATATTGTTTAGAGATTGGTAGGGGTTTTGTGGTGGTTAGGGTTGGTGTTTTGGCCTCTTTTGTGGTGGTTAGGGTTTTGTGTTTTACCCTTTTTGTGATTGTAAAAAAATTAGTATTTACATATATATAAAACTAATAATTAGTAGTTACGCCTAATTTTTTCAAAATACGTGATTACCTGCATATTTAGGTATTATTGTAGTTATTATTAAGTGTAAGGATATGTTAGTTTTTTCAACCAAATAACATACCACGTTCGTCCTCTTGTATATATATATATATATATATATATATATAACATAAAAAACATTTCAAGATTTTACTTTATTTGATATTGTGTTTTTAACACAGGAGACACATTTTTAAAATTAAGTTAATATTAATACACATAATAAATATGTTAAAATAATATGAATATGCTACCAAGTTTTGGTATGATTTTTTATACTAGTTTTTGTAATACTTATATATTAACAAATATACAGGAGACACATTTTTAAAATTAAGTTAATATTAATACACATAATAAATATGTTAAGATAATATGAATACACTACCGAGTTTTGGTATGATTTGTTTTACTAGTTTTTTTGTAATACTTATATATTAACAAGTATACTACTAGCTAATATTTCTATGTAAAAAAGAAACTGTAAATAAAAAAAAAACTTATATACAAAAAAGAAATGCATATGCAAAATATAAAAATAAATCATATTATAAATTTTTTATGTATAAATGGAGTTTAATACTCCCTCCGTTTTAGGAAAAGAGTTACTTTTCCTATTTTCACAATTGTTAAGACAAGGATGAGAGAGAGTAGTTTTTTAATTTATTTCTAAATTTACCCTCAACAAAAAATTTAATACCACATATATCATCTTCCAAACCTTTGAAAACTTACTGAAAACTTTGAATTTATTTCACGTCAGATTCAAAACTTTCAAAACTTACTGAAACAATAGAATTTCAAACCTTTCCCTCCATTTATAGATATGTATATGTAATTTTAAAAATCTATCAAATTTGATTTCAATCAGAATGATCAAAATCAGATTCACTTTCAATAATATTGATCAAAACAAAAACAAAGTTTATTTTCAATCATATTAATCAACACAGAAACAAAGGTTATTTTCAATCAAAACAGGCACAAAAGTTCTTCATTATCTTCTGAGAATCACATAGTTTCTCTCTTTACTCCTCAATTTCTGATGATCACTACCGTGATTTGCATCTTCACTTTTAACCAAAATCAAATTGATCACAGGTTATCTTCAATCTAAGAATCATAATATCTGAAATCACAGAATTTCTCTATATACTCCTCAACTTGCTGTAACCAAATCTGTAAGGCTTTTTCCCATATGGGCTAACTTAAAAGGGAAAAAGGATTTGATCCATTTGTTGGGAAATTACAACCCACTAGACTCTCCCACCTTTAAAAAAACCACCCACTATATCTATCAGGTGACTACTCTATGATGGCTAGGGTTAGTATACAGAAAGATAGAAAAATTGGACAGAAGGTCACCAAAACCATTCTCATCCCGTATACACCATCTAAAATTGAGAAGGAGGGTTTGGAATCAAAGTTCATAGAAACCTAGAAATTAGGGCAAACTCAAGGATTAAAGATCAATGGCTGGAGGTATTTATAATCTCTTTCTTTTGCTTCCGCTTCTAATTCTGTATGTTCATATTATGATAGAATACACATATTAGGTTTTACATTTGGTATCAGAGCCTTAATCACCTCTGCCTTGCTCGAAAACGACATTATTTTATCTTTCTTCTAAACTGTCTGTATACTAGTTTCAATGATTTTGTTAATGATTTTCAATGATTTTGTCTGAACCTAATAAACTAGGGATGCATGCACTTGATTCGTCGATTAAAGTTTGTTTCTTCATCCTACTTTAATTTTAAGGTTAATAACACCTTAGTTTCTAATTAGTAATTGATTTACTAAAATTTGGGTTCTGTCATGTGTATGCATGGTTGAAATTATTGAACTTTTTTTTTTCTATCGGCTTCATTGGATTGTCCAAAGATTTGCCAAATGAAATTCGTAGCCTTTTCAAGTGTCTGGCGACAGTATTCAACACCAATTTCCGTATCAAATATTTTTCCACCTGGTGTTTCTACTGCATCGTTGCTCACAACGAATTCCACTTTATAAGTTTTTTTTCCATGGTTGTTAGTGAGTTTAATACTATAAAAGATAAAAACAGGAATATCATATTTTGATAGCCCATGTTTTGCCAATGTTTGGTGCTTTATTTTTTTAATTTTCAAGGGAGTTATAAGCATGCTACGGGTACTGATCGTAGAACTATATATAGGATTAGAACGATCCTGAAGGATCACTATTAATGGGCTAACAATAATGGAGATGTGAATACAATATGGCCTGACAGCATTGATAGAGACTGTAGGTTTATAAACAACATTTGCACTTAAACTGATGAACATGGGTTTAGTTGACATAATTGGCATTTTCGAACCTATAGGTTAATGTCTAAGTATCTGGCATTCAAAACTCAGTATTACATTTGGTACATAGTTGTTCTTCCTGTACATATAATGGAATACAGTGATATTACTACAAGGACATGTTTGATATGCCATTATAATGATAAAATATGTTATGCTATATTCTACATGACCCTTAATATGTAATATGTAGAGTATGATTTCGTTTTTACGGGGCCTCAATGAACTTTTAGAGTGACAAAGAACATTGAGTGCACATACAATCTTTATTTTTCACATGGTGATTCTGTTCTCAATCACATACATGCATAGAGAGAATCATTTAAATATGTATGTTTAGCTCTAATAGCATTTGTTGTATTATTATTTGTTGACATGTGCAATGGTCATAAATGATTAGTTATATATATATTATGACCATTAGGTTTGTACATGAACAAAGATTAAAGAAATATGTCAAGTGATTAATAATTTTAATAATTAGAGAGTAGCCACAGCATCTCTAGTTATTTAAAATTCTCTTAAGAAATCACATGTGGAAACTAGACATAAATTTGTAATTAATCATATGTAATATGATAAAATATGCCCACAGAAAATTTTATTATATTTATATGATTAATTGGGGTGAAATATTGAATTATTTTTCTTAATCTACCCACAGGAATTAAGGAATGAATATGGTTTAATAGTTTCATCATGTAGTTATGAATCTAATTTGAGTAGGACTTTAGCCCACATGCAAGTTTTATTTCACTAGGTTCATATTTTTATACATGACTTGCATTGGTAAATCATGATTAAGTTTAAGAATCAAAATTTTTGTGTTTATAAGCATGTATATAATTTTATTTACAACAATTTTAACTGGAAACATTTCTGATTTCAATTGTGACATTCCTGAATTAAAGGGTGATAATTATAAGGTGTGGAAAGAAAGAGTGCTTTTATAATTGGGGTGGATGGATATCGACTATGCTATTCGGAAAGACGAACCACCTAGCATAACTGAGACTAGTACTCTTGATGCAGTTGATCTTTATGAAAAATGGGATCGATCTAATCGTCTCTCAGTTATGTTCATAAAGACCAAAATTTGTGCTAGTATTCGGGGTTCTGTCGATAAGCATACTTAGGTTAAAGATCTCCTTAAAGCCATTGATGAACAGTTTGTAAGTTCTGACAAAGCTCTTGCTAGCACCTTAATTATGAAGTTTTCATCCATGAGGCACAATGGGTTTAAGAATGTGCGTGATTATATCATGAGCATGAGGGATATTGCGGCCCAACTTAAGGATTTGGAAGTTACCATGTCTGATTCTTTCCTAGAAAATTTATTTTGTGTACTTTTCCTCCACAATGTGGCCCCTTTAAGATATCTTATAACACACATAAGGATAAATGGTCAATTAATGAACTTATGACCATGTGTGTTTAAGAGGAGGGGAGACTGAGGATGGAAGAGGGCGAAAATGTGAACCTTACTATTGCTTCTTCTTCAAAGAAGAAAAGGGATCACAATAAGGAAAGAGGAAAGCTTTCAGTTAACCAAGGCATAAAGAAGGAGTCTCCGTGTTTCTTTTGTAAAAAGAAGGGACACATGAAGAAGGACTGCATTAAGTTTAAGACTTGGCTTGAGAAGAAAGGTAATTTTCTAGCGTATGTTTATGAATTTAATATGGTTAATATTAATCATAATACATGGTGGATTGACTCTGGTACTACAATCCATGTGTTGAATACCTTGCAGGGTATGAGAAACCTAAGGAAACCAACGAGAAGTGAACATTACATCTATTCAGGCAGTCAGATGAGTTCACATGTGGAAGTTGTTGGGACATGCAGTTTAATTTTTATTAGTGGTTTTATTTTGCATTTAGAAAAGACATTTTATGTACCAGGTTTCACTAGAAACTTGATTTCAGTTTCAAGACTTGTACCTTTATGAATTTCCTTTAATTTTTTCAGATTCTGGTTTCAGTATTCTCAGAAATTCTGAAGTTATTGGTTATGGTATTTTGTCTGTCGTCTTTATTTGCAAAATCATATCACTCATAGTTCTATGCATGTTAATATTGGGTTAAAAAGATGTATTATGAATGAGGACTCCTCTATTTGTGGCACCGGAGATTGAGACATATCTCCATTAAGAGAGTTAAGAGATTGGTAAAGGATGGGGTACTTGGTACTTTAAACTTTACTGATTTTGATACTTGTGTTGGTTGCATTAAGGGAAAGCAAACTAACAAACACAAAATTGATGCCAAGAGAAGTTCAAACCTATTAGAGATCATACATACGGACATTTATTGTCCGCACATGAACACTAATAATCTGAAATACTTTATCACCTTCATAGATGATTATTCACAATATATGTATCTTTACTTGTTTCGTTCTAAAAACGAAGTTTTGGATGCCTTTAAATTGTTTAAGGTTAAAGTAGAGAAACAATGTGGTAATCACATTAAGATTGTGAGATCAGATAGAGGTGGATAGTACTATAATAAATTTCTTCATAGCACTAGAATTGTGGAATCAAGAAATGCTAAATTTCTTGAGAATGACTTGATTAGTGGGAGTGATCAATTTCAGGATATTGTTCCTGAAAAGACCACCTACTGTTTCAAGTGACAAGTTGATTGTCAACTAATTCTAGTGACTATTTAGTGTATCTGCGAGATTCGGATTGTAATATTTGAGCCGATAATGATCTTATGTTATTTTCACAAGCCATAAATTCTACAGATTCAGACTTATGGATCAATGTATATACCTTAAGGTCAGTGGGAGACCTTAAGTGATAGATCAATGTATATACCTTAAGTGTAGCACCCATTGTAAAAGATTATTGGTACAGTTTGGACCAATGCCCAAGAATGACATTGAAAGGGAACAAATGAAAAATGTTCCATATGCTTCAGCTGTTGGTAGCATTATATATGCTCAGGTCTATACTAGATCCGACATTTCATATGCCGTTGGAGTAACCCAGGAATCGATCACTGTAAGGCTGCGAAGAAAGTATTGAGATACCTTAAGGGTACTAAGGATAACATGCTTATATATAAACGAACAAATAGTCTTGAAGTAGTAGGCTAAGTTCGTTTCTTGTTTTGAGACTGCCTCACATGGTGTATGGATGAAAGGCTTCATATCTGGGCTAAGAGTTGTTGACTCTATTAGCCTACCATTAAGAATGTATTGTGACAATTCAGTTGCTGTTTTATGACTAAGGATAATAAGAGTGGAAGTCGAAGTAAACACATCGACATAAAGTATCTAGCCGTAAAAGAACGTGTACAAGAAAATAGTGATCATTGAACACATTAGCACTGAATTGATGATAGCTGATCCCTTGACTAAAGGCATGCATATTAAAGAATTCAAGGATCATGTAGTAAGGATGGGACTTGGTCCTATTATGTAGTACATTCTTTATGTTTTTCTGAAGCTTTCATTTAGTTGGATTATTTCTCATTTGGAATTATGTTCGTACTTACTTTAGTTATCTTGTTGAGAAATATCATTATAGATTGACCAAGAGTAAAAATATGGTTGACTCATTAAGTTAAGTATGAGTGGTGAAAGACTAAGTATATTGTGATACATGGAAGATTAATTCTTGCTCTTAAAGAGGATTAGTCGCCATGATCCGTATATGGAGTCTCTCGTGAAATGGATCAAGTGGGAGAATGTAAGGCTTTTTACCATATGGGCTAACTTAAAAGGGAAAAAGGATTTGATCCATTTGTTGGGAAGTTACAACCCACTAGACTCTCCCACCTTTAAAAAAACCACCCACTATATCTATCGGGTAACTACTTTATGATGGCTAGGTTTAGTATACAGAAAGATAGAAAAATTGGACAGAAGGTCACCAAAACCATTCTCATCCCGTATACACCATCTAAAATTGAGAAGGAGGGTTTGGAACCAAAGTTCATAGCAACCTAGAAATTAGGGCAAACTCAAGGATTAAAGATCAATGGCTGGAGGTATTTATAATCTCTTTCTTTTGCTTCCGCTTCTAATTTTGTATGTTCATGTTGTGATAGAATATACATATTAGGTTTTACAAAATCTTGATTTGCATCTTGAATATCAACATCTGAAATCAACAGAGTAAAGAAATCTCAAGCTAGAATAAAATCAATACGGATCTGAAATTCTCAAAGGAAAAATCAGGTTGAAATTGAGAATAAACACCATAACTTCTAAGGTAAATCTAAAACATTACCTACTTGAATCATTACTTGAAATTTACTGTACTAAAGTAACTAAAATATTTCCTGCACTTCATTGTTGAGAATAATTGATTCTAGAGTATAATTTCAGATTTGCCTCTTATTCTAGAGTATCATTTCCAATTAGAAGTAAGATTTTTTTGATTCTAACATTAGGGGTCTTTTTAAGTGGAGTATAAAATTCTCTGAACCAGAGGCATACCTTTTACAATTAGAAGTATACCTTCTCAGCTACATTATTTGAGACAATTTTAGTGGTGGGAACGTTATCCATCTGCATATGAGAACACAACCTTCCATGCAAGAGAATTTTTAGAGAGAAGGTTAAACTAAACAGTAGAGACATAGTAATGGCCTGGTTTGTTGTAAATATCCTAATAGACTTGAGGAAGATAAACTCTCACAAAGAGTAAAAAAACAGATCTCTCAATCGAAAAACATAGATTGATGAATTAAAATCCTACCACACGATCTAAATCTTATACATGTATATGTTCTAAAGGATACTGCGATTAGGCATATCTCAAGGATACTCATATGTGCAAAAAACCCAGCAATAAGCAAAGCACAACAAGCAAACAACAACAGAACCAACAATAAACAAAGCACAACATCATCAATAAGCAAACCGCAACTAAACCAACAAATTCTATTAGTGTGAATAGGCATTTGTCAAGAATACTCATATGATAACCTGAAACTGGACATGATTGTAGTACTAGAACAGAAGATTCTTCATCAAATTTAATATATCCATCAATTCTTTTCCTGTACAGACTGAAATGCCTTGTTGAATCCAGTGTTGCTCTATACATATAAACACACTCCTTCGTAATACTTTCTTCTTCTTGTTGCCTTCGTTGTCGATTCTTGTTTAGGTTAAGATATTTAAGTACTACATCATCAGAACCAACAAGATATACGTCATCATTAGTGTTTAAACTTAGGCTTACTGGCCTACTCAGGGAACCCCAAAGTGCATCTGACATCTAAGGCTTCTCTTGCTGCTAGTTTTGGTTATGCGTCAATTGCAAGATCAAACTTACAGAGTTGTTCATCACAAACTAGGTCAGAAACCTTTGCTACATTAAGTGTCTCTTTAAATGATACCATTAATTCGAGTCTTAGAAAAGTCAGATCAGGTAACTACCAATGAATATAAAACATAGCAAGTCAGTGTTGGTGTATAATGTTCAGAACTAGTTCCGAGTCTCAGACAAGTCAGATCAGGTAAATTACCAATGAATACAAAACATAGCAAGTCAGTGTCGGCAGTGTTCATTTCTCCAGTTGTATCTCTGAGTTCTACAATAGGGTTGAAAGATAATTGGAAAAAGTCAGTTGTGAATATTTATATGTCCAGTTAGGTTAAATAAGCATTACATGTATTGTTGTTTGGATTGTCACTAAGAACCTAAACACGTTTTGATATTGCAGTTCCTTAATTCATGGACGTCGGAACAAGTTTCTCCACTAAAAACAACAAGAATCTCACCGACGAACAACGCTTGACAATTTACCACTTTTTGTTGAAAGATAGCAACAAAGGGAAAGCGAAAAAAAGTTCGATGCTAATGGCTTCCCAACTGTTTTCCATATCAGTAATGATGGCGAAAAGGATATGGAAATGTGGAAAAGATTGTTGGTCGAGAAATGTACCTGTTGACGTGTCTTCAAGGAAACCAACCAGAGTTGGTGGTAAACCAATGAAAATTGATTTGAAAAAATGTACCTGTTGACGTGTCTTCAAGGAAATGTACCTGTTGACGTACCAACATCCGGTTGTTGACTAAAGCTTCGAATATATCCACGTCAACTGCATATAGACAGATAAAAAAAGGATGAATCAGAAGACATACAAATGCGATAAAACCAGCTTTCACATATGAAAACAAGAAAGCACAGTTATAATTTTGTTTGGCGATGCTCGAGCCAAGCCCGTACAAGGATAACCCAATGATTAAGGATATGTATAATGTGATACATATTGACGAAAAGTGGTTTTATATGAATAAAACCACGGAAAACTATTATCTTCTCCCAAAAGAATAAGAACCCCATCGTACTTGTCAAAGCAAGAGATACATCAAAAAGGTGATGTTCTTAGCAGCGGTTAGTCGTCCGAGTTTCGATTTATTTGGAAACGAAGTTTTCGATGGAAAAATAGGCATATTCCATTTTGTAATAAAGGAGGTAGCAAAGCGTTCCAGCAAAAATCGTCCAGCTGGAACACTTGAAGACAAACCCATTGAATCGGTGGATAAAAATCTAACAAAAACGTGTTTAATTAAACGCTTGTTACCAACAATTCGTAAATAGTGGCCAACATATAACAGGGAACTATATATATTCAACAAGACAACGCAAAACCACATGTTAAATTGGATGATAAGGGATTTTAATGGAGGCGGCAAAAGAAGGGTTCGACATTCGACTCCAATTCAAACTTCACAAAGCCCAGATATGAACGTTTTGGATCTTGAGTTCTTTAGGGCGATCCAATGTTTACAACACCAAGAGGCTCCTACTACTGTTACTAAGTTACTTTTGGTAGTGAACAAAGCATTTAAAGAATTATCCTCACAATCTTTAAATGATGTATTCCTCACATTACAACTGTGCATGGTTGAGGTGCTATAGGTTCGCGGTGGGATCAACTATAAGTTGCAGCACATAGGGAAAAAAATATTGACACGAACTGGGGAGCTTCCTACTCAAATTGAAGTTAATAAGGATCTAGTGAGGGAGGCTACTCATTACCACTCATGTTTAAGATTTTTATACAATGACGAGAAGAATACTATTGGAGGAACTCAAGGAATTGATGTCGTCATGTCAACTGGATGCATTCAAAGGGTTATTGGTTAAGAGGTGAACTAACCTTAAGCTTTCCATTCTGTAGCTGCACAGTGTAAGCAATTCGAACAATGACACAGTGGTCTTACTTCAACTGTTCTGATTTAGCACAACATATTTCAATGACCTGCATGGAAAAGGTATACTTGCAATTGTTAGAAAAGAGAAGTGTTTATGAATAGATAATAAAGTTGCAGTAGTAAGAAACCCATAAGCATGGATAGGGAAAAAAATTTAGTACCATCACATGCAAAGATATGATATTGTACAAGTATGGTCCACTGATTCTCTTGAAATAAGGGCAGTGACGGACTATCTTAGTTTCAACTACAAGATCATGACAACCAGGATATTGATGTGTGCAAAGACAGGATCGACAAAATTGACATATTTGATGTATAAAGTTTGAAGTTTACCCTAAATACAAACATCAATCGAGCATTCATTAAAGCATTCTTCATGTTTACATGATGTTGGACTAAGAATCATTCTATTTCTCCATATGTTTCCACCCAACTGAAGTACATGCTCATCATGTATCAAGAAGGGTAATACTACAGCAAGTAGTCCAATAAAATTCTAGTCAGGAAACTAACATAAGGAAGTAAATCAAGTAATCTAGAAATTTAATTCAGGTTTCATTTTAAAGTGCTTGAAGCTTAAATTTGAATCAGTATATGAAATATGAGGTAAATGGTGGACTTGTCTTCCTGAATGCAATCAACCCAACACTTAATGCGTGAAGAATTTTTTTAAAGAAGTTTCACTTACATCATATCCTAGAAAGTTGAGATAGTGGTAGTAAGAGACCGCAACCATGAAAAGAAGGTTTGATAGCAAAACTGGAACGAAACCGTTTGCAATCAAGAGTGGCGATAAAAAGTAGTGAATCACTGGCATAACATAAAAAGGTATCAGTCAAATAATTGTTCTTGTTCATACACAAGGTAAACATTTTAGTGGAATGGGAGTTCAAATGTAAAAAAAAGAATTACCATATAGCATACCAAACATTGGGAGGAAAAAGTTGCGGTGAACATCAAATGCATAAAGCCTTCATGAACAAGAGAAAATCACAGTTAGCTAAGACCAGATTTCACATTTATTATGTATTAATAACACAAGAAAAAGACAGTAAGTTCATGAGAGAGTACGTAGACAACACAGTAAGCCCATGTTGCAACTATTAAAAGGAGGCTGCAAAAATTGAATGCTGGATCATCTCGTGCCCATTGGTTCTTTGTTTCTGATACCAAGTGATAAATCAAATGTCATGTATATGTAGTGTTAATCATAATATGGCTTGGATATTCGAACGATATTAGGTTACCAGTGGCTTGGATATTCGAACGACATTAGGTTACCAGTGGCTTGGATATTCGAACGACATGCCGAAAACATGGCTTTTTAATAGTTGACTCCTTTGACATTAGAGTATAGAAATTATCCTCTAAATCATATCTACAGAATACAACATACAAATGTCTGTCATTCTAATCATCCATTCCTACTATTTTAGATATTATTTTATCTATGTGACATGTCTTGATAAGACAATGCTGACTTGAACCAGTTGAACAGTGTGCAAGCATATAAACTCATTCATACTAAAGAACTTTCACATCAATGAAGGTTGAGACTTTGCAATATTCTAACAATAATACCTACAAGAATTAATGAAAACTCAAACTTGCATTTCGTACTATAAGTTGCTGCTCATTTCAACTACACTTTGAGATAACAAAGCTTAATAAGGAACCCAAGGAGACAAATTAACATGATTATGAGTACATGAATCTCGAAACCAACAATGTGGACACTAAAATGATTATGAATAGAAAAAAACCCACAAAACACATAGGCACATAATGAAGAATTTTCTATTTGTCTGATATATAAACATGAGCTAAAAGACCAAAAATTCCAACCTACACTTGTTAAAACAAAGAATTTGCAGCTAAATCAAGGCAAACCCATTAAAACTAAGTACCCAAATGATTTGAAAAGACAAAGATCAAACTCATATACTTTAATACCTGGTGGAGTTGATTAGAAGAAGAAGGATTAACATCATGTCCATGGTTTTTGAGATGGTGGCGAGCTTCAACCTTTTCTTTATTGTGATGCAGTTGTTGTTTTTTAAAACCATTTCCATCCCCCATTCTTTGACCAAATGAAATTTGATTTAACTCCTAAAGGTCTGCACCAAGTTTTCTTACAGAAATATGATCAAAAGTAGTAGAAGATGAGATATTAGATGTGCTTCCTTTGTCATTATCATCATCATCAATAGAAAATTTCCATGTAGGTGATGGAGTAGTATAAGGTCCACCAGCAGCAGCACCACCACCACAACCACCACTTCTCTGTTGTTGATTTTGTTGATAAATCTCTTGTTTCAACTTTACTCTCAAAGCTTCTTTCTTTTTTGTTGCTGACCTTGTTGTTGTTTCTCCACTCCCACCACCACTCTTCTTCTACATAGAGGAAAAATAAAAAATTGAATGAGTAAAGATTAACCCCATCATAAGAGGTCATATGGTGCCAAAAAATCCAAAAAAAACCCATCATAAGAATGCAAAATTTGATCTAAGTTTTATGTCAGATTCAACATCAAAGTTTTGAAGATTTTTTTTTAAAATCAAAAACCCACAAAGAATATGATAATTTTTTTACCAAACAGAGAAGATGATGAAGCAAAAAACCTAACGGAGAAGATGAAGATGATGAAGGGTTTTACTTAGAAAATCTAGTAAAGCTTGTTTATCTTCAACTGGATCTGAATTAACTACTTGATTTACAACTAATACAAAAGTGAGAATCACAGAGACAAAAATGAAAGAAGTTTCCATTCAATATATCTCTCTCTCGAATGATGAAGAAAAAGAACTTAGCTGGTTTTGTTTTTCTGTCTTTCACTCAAATCGAACTCAATAAGCAAAGTACACCTTACTCCAAAACCCTAAGATATACAGCAACACGTATTTCAAGATACGTGTCGGTTAAAGTTAAGGCATTACTGCAAATTTTCTCTTTACAAATAAAGCTATGTACTTTAAATCGGGTCAAAAAACGAATGAAATTGCTTTTGCTTTTCTTTCTTTACCTCAAATCACTAACTTTTAATTTTCACATACTCTGTTGCATAATACATATCGAAAAGAACTTCCCAGTTTCCTAGTCTAACTGAAATAGTGAAAAGAAGAAACACTAGCTAGGATAGAAAGAGAAACTTCAAAGATCGGTTGTAATTTCTATCTTTCTGGGAAAGACTTGTTGTATCCAGGTTGTGATTACCGAAGAAGCATTGAATAGTTTAGTATGTGTAAAATGAAGAAGATGACGTAATATGTGTAAAATGAAGGAAACTTTAGAAGAAGGGTAGTTTTGGAAGTTTGTCCTATTAAAAATGAAAATAACTCTTTTTTTGGAACAAAAATTTAAAGATAAATTAACTTTTTTCCTGAAACGGATGAAGTGTAATATTTTTTTTAAAAACTTTAAAAGTTGGAAGGTTCATAAATATGTTGAAAAGATTATAATTTTTATAAAGTCTAAAATTAAAAATTAGTTAAGGATTTTAAAAATGTAAATAAATGTTATTAAAAAAAGTTTAATGTGGAAGATTTTAGATTTTTTAATATTGGAAAACACTTATTGACTCTGAAAAAAATCATTTGAATGAACTCAACGATGAATGAAAAGAAATGGCTCAACAGTTCATGGTTACGGTTGAACTTGGGGTTTGGTATGCTTGCTTTAACTATGTTTGGTGTCTATTATCTGGTATTCAACAACAACAAAAAAAGACAAGAAAATTTTCAGTTACCAAGTTCAAAGACATCGGTATAGGGACGGGTGTTGGGAAATAAAAGAAGAGCGACACGTGTAAAGCGATTAAAGAAGGAAACAGTGAATATAAGAAGAATGAGAAGCACACAATCAAAGCCATATCGAAGGATCGAAATGGGACAGATGTGAAAGACTGAGCAAATCTCTGCATGATCGACACCTAAGATCGGGAAAGTAACATCACACTGATCGAAACAGATAGCATTAAATGCGTATCGAACGGGAAAGTAGGAGTAATGATGAGCGTGGAGCGGGAAAGTAAGAATAATGATGAACATGGAGTGGGATAGTAAGAAGATAATTACTTTTATCATATGGATGACACGTATGATCGGGACAAAGCTGATTCTCAAGGAAAGAAGAACATAGCCATACAAGGTAACGGACCAAAAAGAAAAAGGCATGACCTGTCAATCGTATAATCATCCCGATCCAAAGATAATAAGGAGAATGAAAGAGGGTATCGGGACAAGAGGGACCCACTAATAAATCTATAAATAGAAGAGAGCATTCAACAGAGAGGGGGTCGGAAAATTGAAGGGAAGAAAGGCTAAGGAAGATTTATCAAAGCAGAAGAAAAAAGATCATTAGGTATGTATATACTGTGTAAGATTAGAATTGAGAGATGGCACCTTCATGATTCATTTTCTTGATTTTTAAAGATGATGGATTTGTAACTGTAATTTGATCATATTTATGATATGTAAATGAATGGATTGTTAAAATGCTTATCAAATCATTGTTTTTAAAGAGGATTCTATGTATCAAATCGTAAGTTAAAATCTTTATGTTTACTGTATTGTCAATTAAACCATTGGTTGTTAATGTCAATGGGAATTTTGGCATAAACAATTTGGCGCTAGAAACAGGACTTGGTTAAAGGATTTATCCTACCTGTTCTTGAAAAATGAATTTTTCTATTATTGATGTATTTCAAATGTAAAGAAATTTAGTAAAAAGAATTTGGTGGTTTTAAGCAGCATTCCGGCTTAATTTAACTTTACCCAGCAAGTGATTTTTTTTCGCATAATAACCTTTATGTGATATGAAAAATGGAAATGGTATCTCATTGGAAAGAAAAAAATATATTTAAGTTTAAATGAGTCTGTTTAAATGTTTGATCATAAAGCATATTTTTAGAAGATCATAAAGCTAGTTTCTGTCACTTTCTTTTTTAATAATCTGTTGAGAGATTATTTGGCTAACTTTTGAAAGTATCATTAGAATTCAAGAAAAGAAAGTAAATAATCAACAAATCCAGAAGAAAAATATCTCAAGAAGCAGGCTCTGGGAACCAAGACAGTAACGATAGGCAAAGTTACAGACAAAGGGAAGTTGAGAGTGATCCAGAGCAACAACAGAGTGATGTGGGAAATCATTCACCTATCCATGAGTTAACACCAAATGCCGTATCACAAAATCAGCTGTCACATCATGAGAACTCAGGAAATGATGTAAATTATCTTCAAAATCTGATGAGAGAAATGAATGAAATAAGAAGAGAACAGAGGGCCAGTCAGATAAAATTGAATTATTAACTAGAGAAAATCAAGCCTTAAAAAATGCAATTTAACGTGAACAGAGACATGCTGTAACTGGATCGCGAAGTCAAGAAACAATTTCTGGAAGGCGTGCACCCAGAAACGAAAGGGAAACTCAGGATCAGAGGATGGTATTAGTAGGATCATCATCACGAGCCAGGAGGCAGCGGGAAAAATCAAGAAATTCAACGTGCACAATGGCAAAAATGTATGGAAGCGATGGAGCAAATGAAAGAAGAGATAAAAGGACTAAAAAATAAAGAAGGGGGAAGAATAGAAAAGGTGTTGAAAGAGGCTAAGCGCACACCGCTGGCTCAGCGGTTGACGAGTGTTCCATTACCAAGAGAGTACAGTATCCCTGTATTTGAATGTTATGATGGTACGAAGGACCCGATCTCACATTTAAAGTATTACAATCGAGTGATGTCACGATGGGACGAACATGAAGCAATAATGTGCCGATGTTTCCCCTCAAGTTTAACAGGTTCAGCATTGTTATGGTATGATAACCAGAACAGAAAAAGAAATTTCAATTGAGGTATCACCAGAACAGAAAAAGAAATTTCCTCATAAATCAGAACCAAAGGAATCAAAGCGCCCACTGCAAGGGGATAATAAAACTTTTGTGCAGCGATTTCAAGAAAGAGTGTTTACAAAACTCAATATCTCATATACTGAATTATTCGAAATCATAAAAGCTAAACCAAATTTTCAATGGCTATCATCAACAGGCAATCATCCTGAGTTCACGCAACGATCAAAAGAATATTGTGAGTACCACTGTTATAAAGGACACGCAACAGAAAATTGCAGGAATTTTATTATGCTGGTACAAAAAATGATAGATGCAGGAGAGTTGAAAGAATATATTCAAAGGACCGAACCAATAGCCAGACCCGACAAAGGCAAAGCAGTGCATATTCCATATAACGAACACACCATTAATATGATATCATTCTCAGAAAAACGAGATACAGATATGAACGCTGCAATTAATAAAAAGTTGTGTAAAAGGATTCGCGATCATGAAATTTTTAAGGTATCGGGAAAGATAACAGAAGCCTGGGAAGACTGGATGGCATCCCCTTTAACTTTCTCAGCACGGGAAGTAAATCAAGAAATTGAGATGCACAATGATCCCTTAGTCCTTACATTTCCAATGTCAGGATGGAATGTTAGAAAAATTCTTATGGATGGGGGCAGTTCTTTGAACGTATTGTTTCATGACACATTTTGCAAAATGGGACTCGCAAAAGATCAATTAATTCCATCCCGGTATGTAATTTATGGGTTCAATGGAATAGCCTCAAGACCAGAAGGAGATATAGACTTGCAAGTATCAGTTGGACCGATTAACATTTCAACAAGATTCAGTGTAGTAGATGCTCCATCTCCGTACAATGCAATAATTGGGAGACGTTGGGTGTGCCAGTTAAAGGGTGTAATTTTCACTTATCATCAATATTTGTGATTTCCAACACCGCAAGGCGAAGTGGAGATCAAGGGAGATCAAGATGATGCGAAGTTTTGTATAATGGCGGATGTAAGAATGCATTAGAGCAGGAACAACAACAGCGTGAAAGGAAGAAAAACCGTAGGACCGAAGCAAAGGAAGGTGAGATCAATCAGTATTTGAAAAGAAACACCGAACAAAAGTCAACAAATGAGTTAGGAGAAAGCAGCAAGAGTCAAGAAAATTCAACAAGTCAGCAGTTCGAAGGAACCTCATAGCAATTAAAGGGAACTCCAACTTCGATCGGGAATCTAAAACCAATTTTCACTTCTATAGAAGAAACTAAAATTGTAAATATTGGAACTTCAGAATGGCCTAAGCAAGTGCGGATTAGGACATTGATGAAAGAAGACATGGAGCAAAGTTTAATCAAGTTATTTCGTGATTTTGTAGATATATTTGCATGGAAAATGGAGGATATGCCCGGGATAGATCCGAGCATTGTACAACACGAATTACAAATACGTCCCGATGCTATACCATTTCGACAACGGATATGAAAGGTTGCACCGGAATATCACGATCCAGTCGAAAAGGAATTAGCAAAGCTTCTAAGTGCAGGATTCATTCGAGAAGTGCGATATCCAACATTCGTTCCGAAAAAGAACGGTGGAGTAAGAATCTGTATAGACTTCACCAACTTAAATAAAGCATGCCCAAAAGATAGCTATCCACTTCCTAACATTGATCAGTTGGTAGATGCTGTAGAGGGCCATGAGGCATTATCTTTTATGGATGGTCAGTTGGGATACAACCAAATTGCACTTGCTGAAGCAGATCAGGAACACACAGCGTTCTTCACTCCCCGGGGGTTGTATTGCTATACCAGGATGCCGTTTGGATTAAGAAACGCGGGAGTAACATATCAACGATTGGTTGATGCAATTTTTAAACCTTGGATCGGAAAAATATTAGAAGTTTATGTGGATGATATGTTGGTAAAAAGCAAATTATCTATCGACCATCTACAAGACCTCGCTGAAATTTTTGGTGCATTACGAAAATACAAGATGAAATTTAATCCGGAGAAGTGCACTTTTGGTGTTACTTCGGGGCGTTTCTTGGGTTACTTGGTTACAAAAAATGGAATTGAAGTTGATCCAGCAAAGATCCAAGCAATAACAAATATGCCACCCAACATTATTAAAAGTGTACAGAAATTAAATGGATGTCTGGCTGCTTTAAGCAGATTTATTGCCAGATCATCAGAACGGTGCAAACCCTTCTTTGATATACTCAAGAAGAAAAATAAATTTGAATGGAACGATCAATGTGAACAAGCTTTCCAAAGCATAAAAAAGCATCTAGCTACATTTCCAGCATTACAGAAACCGGAACCAAAAGAGATATTAACTTTGTATACAGCGGCAACGGAAGATGCAATCAGTGCAGTGATGGTACGTACTAATGAGAAGATAGAAAAACCGATATATTATATCAGCAAAACCATTAATTCGGCAGAAAGAAATTACACTAAAATCGAACAACTCATCTTATCATTAGTCTTTGCCACTCAAAAGTTACGTACTTATTTCCTCACACATTATGTTCGTGTCCCGAGCAAGGCACCGTTACAATCAGTATTGAAGAATACAGGAAAAGTGGGAAGGATCGCCAAATGGAACGCCCAGCTAGAACAATTCAACATCATTTATGAGTTACAAACCGCACAAAAATCTCAAGTTTTAGATGACTTCCTTGCAGATTTCCCGATTGAAGAAGAATATGAAATTCAAGGTCCGATAGCTGGGAAAAAAGCAGTTCACTTATTTTAAATTTTTTTTATTAAATTTTTTATCACATTAATAATTTATTTTTTATCTATGATTAAAGGATTACCAGGATGCGAAGAAGAGGACCCACAAGATATTCTGAACTCAACAAACTCTCAAAGGTGGGAAGTCTTTGTTGATGGGTCCCGAAACAAAGAAGGAGCAGGAATTGGCATCGTGATTACTGCACCAATGGGAGGGCGAATGACACATTCATTTCGTCTTGAATTTGAAGAACATACAAATAACATAATAGAATATGAAGCTGTGGTTCATGCTCTAAAACTCACCATCGAACTAGGAATCAGCAATGTTCGACTCACAAGTGATTCACAGTTGGTAATTCGACAGGTCGAATTAAAATATCAAACACTTGATGCAGATTTAGCACAATATAAAGATCTTGTTCAAATTCTAGCAAATCAAATCCCAAACATTATTTTTCGGCATCTATCCCGAGACAAAAACCGACATGCTGATGCATTGGCATTCATTTCCTCCATGATAAACGACCCTAATATCACGGCAATAAAAGTCGGAAGGATATATGAACCATCCATCCAGATAAAAGCACTTCATAACATAGAAGAAAATGTGACAAAAGAAATTAATGATCCCGCGATACAAAATGCTCCATCTATGCCTCAACAAATAGATGATCAATCAAGTGAATCAGATTGGAGGATTCCGATCCATCAATATCTACAAGATAACATATTACCTTCCAATTCTCAAGAAACAAGAAAAATTCAACTCAAATCAGATAATTACCAGCTTCGGGATGGAATTTTGTATCGAAAATCATTCCTCGGGCCATTATCTCGATGCCTATCACAAAAGGAAGGAATTCGGATGCTCAAAGAAATACATTATGGGGATGCGGGAAACCACAGTGGAAAGCGTTCACTTGCATTAAAAGCCAAAACCCAAGGCTATTATTGGATATCCATGCAAAAGGACTCAGAAAACATGGTACGAAGGTGTGAAGAATGCCAACGATTTGCAAAGAAGATCAAAGCACCTGCCACAGAGCTAAATTCTATACTCAGTCCGTGGCCATTCGCAAAATGGGGGGTAGATATTGTTGGTCCTTTAGTTGAGGGAACCAAAAAGAGAAAATATTTAATAGTGGCTACCGATTATTTCACCAAGTGGGTAGAGGCTAAAGCATTAGCTCGGATCAGAGATTCCGATGTGTTCACATTTTTATTTGAAAATATCATATGTAGATTTGGGGTCCCAGCAGCCATAATTTCTGATAATGGACAGCAATTTCAAGGAAAGAACATCGATATGTTGTTTGAAGCATATAACATTCAGCAATACAAGTCCACACCATTCTATCCTCAAAGTAATGGACAAGCTGAATCCACAAATAAAACAATTTCAATAAATCTGAAGAAGACATTGGATGGATATCACAAGCGTTGGTGTGAACAATTGCATAATACATTATGGGAGTATCGCACCACAAGAAAACAATCCACTGGAGAGTCGCCCTTCCTTCTCACATATGGCACAGAAGCAGTCATACCAACAGAAGTCATTCTACCTACGACTAGAACAGAAGCGTGGGAGAAAAATTTAAATACGGATCTAATGTTACAAAAGTTGGATGATTTAGAAGAAAAACGAGAAGTGGCACTCCAGAAAATGAAGAATTATCAAAGAAGGTTGGCACGGGATTATCACAAAAGGGTCGAGTCACGAAACTTTGTCCAAGGATAATATGTTTTACGACAAATCCCAGAATACCATCGGGACAAAAGTGCTGGAAAGTTCGCACCAACTTGGGACGGTCCATATATAATACACGCATCAGCGGGACAAGGATCGTACTATCTCCGAAATATGCAAGGAGACACCTTACAACATCCTTGGAATGCACAATACTTAAAGCTTTATCATCCATAATTAATAACACAACTATGGAGGCCAACACATGTATTAAAATCTTTATTCAATCCTTTATTTAACAATAAAATTCTTTGTGAGTTTATACTTACAATAAAACTCAAATCCAGGAACATCTTATTCTGGAAAACGCTCCGATTGGCGACATAATCAAAATTCAAATCCAGGAACATCTTATTCTGGAAAACGCTACGATTGGCGACATAATCAAAATTCAAATCCAGGAACATCATATTTTGGAAAACGCTCCGATTGGCGACATAATCAAAATTCAATCTTAATGCCAAAGAGGTAAATGTCCTATTAGAATTTTAATAATTCAAAAGTTCTAATAAAGAAGGAATACCTAACTTATGGTTATCATTTTCAGAGTACATTCGGGACCAACCCTGTATCTTACCCCTGGCCCGGGTTTGTTTCGTATGTGTGGGATCTCGAATTATATGTTTTGAGGTATATACACTTCAATCCATTGTACTCACGAAACAATATGATTAACCTAAAGATTTCATAAATATCATATTTTGTGCAGGGACAATATTCAGAGCACATTCAAGCAAAAAAGTGGAAGATCACAAAATGATGTTTTCACCTACAATAACAACGCATCGGGACACAAGAAAAGAATATCAAAAGATGAAGCTATGAACATTAGAGCCAAAAACAAGTACAACTAGGCTTCAGGGTTGGACCGTCGGGGCGGTTGAGGAGGAACCATCGGAACGGCAGCACGACCATTCAAAACAGAAGGATTGGCTTGAGCACGATCCAAGGCAGAATTGAACGACATTGTAATTTTTGCCTTGGCATCCTGTCTCACCCAGACGATATAAGCGTGCATGTAATCAATTTCTGATTGAAGATCTTTAATCTTTTGCTGATCCTTCTCTACTTTCTCTTTTTCATCATTTAATTCCTTTAATAGCTCATCAGATCTTGATTGTACTTTTATAATTTCTTGTTCTTGAGCATTCAGCTGAGATTGCAAATCTCGAAGCTTGATTGTATTCAGGGCCACATTTTTCTCTGAAGTCTTCAGCTCTTCAGTAATGTTTGCTATCCTGTTATTTGCAATGTTGAGTTCGGCTCCTGCTATTGTTGCTCGTCCATTGGCTTCATTAATCTTCTTTTCTAGCACTGAAAATCAGAATGAATATCAGATAAACCATATAATACCTTCAATAAAACAAGCATATTTAAAGAATACGACGGACCCTCTGCAATAGTCAGAACTTCATTTAAAGAAGAAGGAAGACTGAGCGAGTACGATTGATCGAAATACTCGCTTTCGAACCAAGCGTCCCGAGTATTATCCAGTGAAGTAGCACCGAATGAAGTCCGCAGCCTAGCCATTGAAGCACTATCGGATTTCGATGCATCGTGCTAAGCGGAAGTATTCGGAAACCCTTTAGAAACAAACCATTGAAAGGCTTCATCTTCTTCGCCTGCAAGAGTGATTCCCTCATCCTCTTCAGAGAAGGGCCATTGAATGGAGGGTTCAGCATCAGGCATCTCATCATCGCTATCATCAGCAGGAGCGGCAGATTGAACTAATGTCCCGATGGGGGCATTTGATGCATGAATAACTCCAGGAGCATTTTCATCCCCAACGGGGCTCGGGACATCAGGAACAACTGAAGCTGAAGCGCTTGGAACTATGTTTTCAACATTTGCCTCTTCAGAAATCTCATTTCTTTGTTCCTCCACAACAACATCCACAACAACATTTTTTGTTTTCAATATTTTCTTCAACGGCAACAACTTCGTTCACTTCTTCCATATTTTCTTCCTCAATAGCAATATCGTCTGCTTCTTCTTGAGGTAATCCAGTAAAAACTGTTATTGTACCGCTAAATGGAGCAGTGGGCTCTATCTCAAAGGTAAAAGGAAGGGGAGAAAAGGAATCATAGATGATGGAGGGAGCAGTGGTGGTAGGAACAACTTCAGAAATGGATTGGGGTATTGAGGGCTGCTTCGAAGAAAGAATTGGTTCCCCCACGCTAACAGGAACATCATTGATGATAAAATGCTGTCCCGACACTTCTGTACGGACCGAACCTTCAGCGTCCTGTCCCGTAGCAGTGATAAGAGCGGAACTGCTGGCCCCCTCACCTAAATAATCTCTAATTTCCCCTTCCTCTACTTCGGAAGGGTACATTGGTCTTCTCAATTTTCTATTCTTCTTCTTTTCTTCAGGAAAAACTAATTTTCGTTTTCCCTTACCTTCAATAACTTCTTCCTCAACTCTTTGCCTACCCTCAACGATTTGAATACCAAGACTTGGGCGAGGAGGAGGAGGAGGGACATCATTGACAAGTTCAGAATCGGGTTCAACCTGAAACACAAACATTTGTCCCGTAAGGAAAAATTCAATAGCAGTTCGGGACAATATTGAAATAAAGAATAATACAAACCTTATAATCAAACTTATAGTCCTCAATATTTAACCGCCAAGGGCAATAGCTTGGGAAGCGATTTCGGAGTCCTTGAATTTCATTTTTGGAAATGTTACCGTAAATCCAAGGACCTTCAATTACAATTGGAGTACGATACCATTTATAGTCATGATCCTGACGAATTCTTTCCTTTGTGGGAAAATCAAGTTTGGTATGGGGAACATATTTAATTTTGGGATCATCGACTTCATATAATAAAGGAAATCCCGAAAGACATTTGCGAACGGGGCTAACGCTCCACTTCACGTAATTCTTCTTAGTAATGCAATCTCCATATGTAGTATGAAAATTTTCAACGGTATAACTGCTACGTTCTGTAAAATCTGGAACGTAGCAAGTAAGGTTAGTACGCCCTTCGCTTCGGAGACTACACTCATCAAGGATACACCACCAATTTCCATTATACTGAGTAATGGATCGAGCAAGTCCATGAGGAGAATCACCACAAGTTGCAAGGACTTCATATTGAAAAGGATTTTCTTCTTCGTATAATGGGATACGAAGTCCGGCCTCTAGTGCACCAACAGAAATTAATAAACAATTGGGAGAATAGTTAAAGCTCTCTATCGCTCCTAAAGTTAACACATCAGAATTTCTGTCATAGAACGAGACTTTAAATTCTTCAAGATCATGTCTTTTCTTAAAACTCTCAATGTTCATTGACCGATAACTATAAGACGCATGAGACCGCTTATTTCTTGAGGTGGGATTAGCGGCTGTAGAAGCCTCAGGAGCTGGATTACGAGCAGGCCGAGGCACGGCATACCTAGAAGAAGGAACTCTTGAAGATCTTCCAGATTCTTGTTGATCACCAGAAGCATTGGGATTCCTGGAAGACATGATGTTTTATCTGAAAAGAAAGTTTCAAAGGATCAAAATACGAAGGAATCAATTCAATCATATCTGTTAAAATCTAATCATGATTAAACGTTAAAGTAAGATACTGAAAGTAAAATCCTCAACATACCTGAAGAAAGAAGATAAACAATTACTTGATCAAAGGTAAAATAAATGTGATTGATGCTAAAAGTTCCTGAACAGTTGGGAGAACGAAAGTATTTGAAAATTTCAAGGAAGATAAAGAGCAGCAACTTTAAGAGGTAAAAACAGAAGTGGAAAAGACTGCATCGTATTTAAAGCGAAGAATAGAAACCGTCACAATTTGAAAAGGCATTAATTAAGGCAAAGATTTGATTTCCTCGAAAAAAGGGTAACTGACACAAACGTGATAATAAAAGTTACTGCTTCCGAAAAGTTCGCATAACGTGTGAAAAGAAGTAATGGTAAAGCAGGGAGTAATAATTGTTTTTCTACTTTTTTCAAAACCTTGGATCGACCGTTAAAAGTTTTTGAAAGAAGAAGAAGAAGGGGGCAAGTTGTTGGGAAATAAAAGAAGAGCGACACGTGTAAAGCGATTAAAGAAGGAAACAATGAAATTAAGAAGAATGAGAAGCACACAATCAAAGCCGTATCGAAGGATCGAAATGGGACAGATGTGAAAGACTGAGCAAATCTCTGCATGATCGACACCTAAGACCAGGAAAGTAACATCACACTGATCGAAACAGATAGCATTAAATGCGTATCGAACGGGAAAGTAGGAGTAATGATGAGCATGGAGCGGGAAAGTAAGAATAATGATGAACATGGAGCGGGATAGTAAGACGATAATTACTTTTATCATACGAATGACACGTATGATCGGGACAAAGCTGATTCTCAAGGAACGAAGAACACGTGTTAACCATACAAGGTAACAGACCAAAAAGCAAAAGGCATGACCTGTCAATCGTATAATCATCCCGATCCAAAGATAATAAGGAGAACGAAAGAGGGTATCGGGACAAGAGGGACCCACTAATAAATCTATAAATAGAAGAGAGCATTCAACAGAGAGGGGGTCGGAAAATTGAAGGGAAGAAAGGCTAAGGAAGATTTATCAAAGCAGAAGAAAAAAGATCATTAGGTATGTATATATGTGTAAGATTAGAATTGAGAGATGGCACCTTCATGAGTCATTTTCTTGATTTTTAAAGATGATGGATTTGTAACTGTAATTTGATCAGATTTATGATCTGTAAATGAATGGATTGTTAAAATGCTTATCAAATCATTGTTTTTAAAGAGGATTCTATGTATCAAATCGTAAGTTAAAATCTTTATGTTTACTGTATTATCAATTAAATCATTGGTTGTTAACATAAAGATTTTACCGACAATGATAATCTTTATGTTAACAACCAATGATTTTACCGATAATCAAATATAACTTGGTCTAATCGTTGAAGTTGTTTAACATTACAAAGAAGGGTTATAAAGTAAATACAATGAATAAAAATAAGAAAAGAAAAGAAAGAGATTATTGTATAAAATATTATACTCACACATCTTAGAGAGACTTTTAGGCTTAGTGGCGAAGCTGCTTTTAATTTCTTAAGTGTTCTTGTATACCATTCATCATAAGTTGTTAAAGACGCCTCGTTCTCCTGAGTAACATAGGTTATCATTAGACGCACGTATAAGCAACTTGAGTTTGTAGAGAAACTCAAAAAACTAGGAACTCAGGTGTCAATTGAATTCAGAAGTTTCCTAAGATTATTAGAGCAACATAATATTATTGAGGGTGAGGTGGTTAATTTGAACCCTCTACGCATTCTTTAGTAAAACAAAATGGCCAGAGAACTTGAGCAAATCTCGCAAGTTTGGATCCTAAATGTTCCTCTTTTCTTTTGTATTTCTTTTCTCTGTGAGTATTATATCAAATCAACAATCTGTCCCTGACTAAGCAAAGTACTACAGTATTTCATTGTGAATAAAGGAATGATAAAAGAGCGTAAAAGTTGTAAATAAAAATGACGATAACATTGAGTAAATTTTTACATTAAACCATACTCACCAAGGCCTCAATAATTTCCTCAACAGTATCCTGGCCAAAACACTTATCAATTGTCTCCATCCTGGATAATGATCAAGGAACAGTATTAAACTTTATGAGATACAAAACTACTGGGCACACTAGTTTCCAGCCTAACTCAGAAAGGAGACGGGACAATATCAACAAATGTTGGTTTACCATATTACTCATTAGGCATCTAAACACTCAAGAATCATAAGGTGCAACACCAAATATACACACCTTACAATTAAAGGAAGCAAGATTCCATCAAATGATGAGAAATTCCTTTTTGCAGTTCACTTGGCATTAAGGTTGCACTCATAGGAACCACTATCTCTAGTTCATTAGAATCTTAACCCAAAGGCTTATAATGATTAATAAAGTGACAGAAGCACACTTCAACGACATTAGAAGTAACCACAGTGTGAAGTCATCATATCTGGGTATAACAAATCACAATACTTGATTTCGTGGATACAATCAATCTCTTAGCTAGTTAACCTTGTTTAATACTGAGACTCAAAGGAAAAATGTCGATCTATGAACTGAAACAAAATTAATTTGCTAATGCCTTGGTCTTTTCTCTGCAGGTATATAGACTGCCAAAAAGCTCTCTTAAGAAGCCAACAACCATGTGGCATAGAATGATCGTCGACCAGTTCAGATGGCAGTACTGGTTCTCTACTTTGAGCAGCTCCGCTTGAAAAATGCGTTCTCCGGGAGCTCTGGAGATGGGTTCCTATCATAGAGAATCAGCAGCGGAGTTCCAAGCTGAGAAAGTCTTTCCGAAACCTAGCTGTGTTCTAAAATTCCATCCTAACCATCTATCCAATCTATGACTCACATTTGTTCTAGTAAACATAGTCAAAGTGGGGGCATTTTGAAATTCAAACTATAAGGATATTTATGATATTATAAAAGTTTTTTAGCTAAAATGGGGGCATATTGATATTATTAATATAAGTGGGATCATATTGAAATCTCATTAAGAAATATGGGGGCATTACGGAATTCCCCCTTAATTTTACTTTGAATGCAATTCTAAATGATGAGGTTCAGTTAGAAGTCCGTGCAGTAACTGCTGGACCTCAGAGGAACTACATGGAAACAATCTTGAAATTACCGATTATGCAACGATTGACACTATAAAAACTCGAGGAATCGTAGTTGTAATCGAGAAAGTCATGTGCATAGAAATGCAAGTGCTGCGACATCAACTGCATCTTTACTTGGAGAGATGCTAGTGAGATTTCGTTTATAAATAAAAAGTCAAGACCGCTTTCCACTGAGTTTGGTTATAGCTTCTATATTGATCCGTATTCTGATGCAGGATGTATTGATTACATATACATAATCGTAAAGTGTTTAGTTTGTGCAATCAGTTGAATTATGAAAGTCCCAATCTATTAGGTGTATCAAAAAATTGGAAATATATCTGGGTATTTACCCATACATTTTGAGGATCTGTCCACTGTCGGCTGCAATTAATGAATATATCCCATTCATCCATTTCAGCCGTTAAATGATTAATATCCGCATGTGTGGGTTTACACGTGTGCCCAATTATACACTTCTACCCTTAGCTAGATCCTACGGTCCAATTAGAAGAGTGGAGACACTTGTTAGATCCTACGGTCTTATAACAAAAGTGTGGACACGTGTTAAGATGTAACAGGTTCTTATGGCACGTGCATGTAGTGTAGCTATCTTCTTTGAGAAGATAACTCGAGAGAAAGGAAAAGAAAGAGAAAGGAAAAGAAATCTCAGAGAGAAATCGAGAGGGAGACAGAGAGAAATCGAGAGATCGAGATGATTAAGTGAAGGTCGTGAAATGAAGCTTCTCAAATCAAAGTGTGTGTTATTGTTAGCAAGAAGAAATCGCAACTTTTAGTTCTTATCATCATCAAAATTTCTCAAATCAACATCATGGTGACTGAAAACAGGTTAATTCATCAACCCCATTTCTTTTTTTTTTGTGTATCTCACATCTGTTGTGTTCAATTTTCGTTTAATAACAAATATAAATTTAGGGTTTATGTGAAATTGATTTTAGGGTTTTCTGATTTGGGGATTTTTTTTGAAACATGAAATTTGTTGATGAAGTGACATGTATTATTGTTAGTCAATGTTTATTCACTGGTTATATCACATCTATGGTGTTTAATTTTTGTTTAATCACAATTTAGGGTTTATGTAACATTGAATTTAGGGTTTGCTGATTTGGGGATTTTCTGTTTCTCAATGATCTTTACAGTACTACCTAATACCATGTGGGTGTAAGTATGGAACAACGTGTAGATTTCAGCACATTCAAGAAAAGCCAGCCGCTGCATCAACTTTGGACCTCAACTTCCTGACCCTTCCTTTCCGACCGATAATTATATTTTTCATAGTTGTCACAGTTTTTGTGATTTTAGTGTTTGAAATCCTGTAGCTGTATGTAATCTTGAAAAATAGTAGACTGAAGTGTTTTAATCATTTTACTCTCTCCGCTTTTATCACAGGGAGAAAC